>PVJI01010277.1:0-61118 GCA_004026765.1 Micronycteris hirsuta
GCAAACTCTACCCCCAGAGAAAGCAGCCTGATTAAACTCATTATTACCATGACTAATTCTAATAGTATTAAAGAGACTCCCCCAAGGATAAAATCCAAAATCATCAACAAGGTCCCTGAAGACCGTGTCTCCCTCCTCATCCTCATCATGCCATTTCCCCACTAAGCTTTGGCCACAGGGGTCTTCCTTGTTTCTTTCCCACTGCAAGACCTTAGCACCTGCTATAACCTCTAATTAGCTTCTCGTCCATCAGGTCTCAGCTTAAATGGCCCTTCTCAGAGAGGCCTCTCTGTCCTCCCATCTCAGTTAAGATGCCCACATCATCCTAATACACTCTGTTCTTCTTTACGGTGGCACCTGTCACATTAGATTTGTAGATCTATTTTGTGGGTTTATTTATTTAATGTCTGAGGACCTCCAGTAAGTGTGTGAGAGCGAATTTCATCTGCCTTTAGTGCTTTGGTATCCCCAGTGCCCAGCACAATGACTGGTACATAGTAGGTACTCAATAAATGTTAGTCCAATGAATGACTGAATCTAGACTATCTAGTGTTATTAAATATGTAATCATGGCCCTGGTTGGTGTAGCTCAGTGGATTGAGCGCTGGCCTGTGAACCAGAGGGTCACTGGTTCAATTCCCAGTCAGGGCACATGCCTGGGTTACGGGCCAGGTCCCCATTAGGGGTGTGGGAGAAGCAACCACACATTGATGTTTCTCTCCCACTCTTTCTCCCTCCCTTCCCCTCTCTCTAAAAATAAATAAAATCTTTAAAAAAAACACACACAGAAAAATAAATATGTAATCATGTCACTGAATTTTACCCTTTAAAAAATGTCTATTTTAAAGGGGATCAACTAATCTTCTCCCACACCGATACCCTAGAATGTGACCACTCACAAGACTAAAATGATGGGGAATTGGGGGGGCGGGTAGAGTTTGAAAAGATGAAAACGGAAGTTTCTTTTATATGTTCAGCTGCTAAGAGCTCTGGAATTTCCAGCATTTGGTTCAAACTGGCTTGTGAGAGAAGCATTTCTGCTAAGTATATCCCAACAGGTCCTGGACAAGCTAGAACCAGTCTAAAGTGCCCCGAGCCTGAATAATCAAGGCCTGGCCATCTTCTCTTTTGGTCTGATTTTTTTTGAAAGCCAAACTGACAGGAAGCCGAAGGAAATCTCGGAGTGTGACAAGAGCAGCAGGTGGGATTTGGACAGACTCACACATAAACAAATTAAATTCACAGTCTTTTGAGAGCCATTTTTTTTAAAGGGATTTAAACAAATTATAGATTTGCCTTCTACAAAGCCCTTTCACATACAATCTCTATTTGAGATTTTAATAATGATGACCTCACCACCAACATATAACTTCACAGATGAGGAAACTGACTCACAGAAGCTGTAACTGATTCAAGTTCACACAGCTAAAGGCTTGAGCCTGAACTTGACACCGGATCCTTATCCCATTCCTTTTCTGCTTCACTGCGATGCCACAAGCAGATGGTCCAAGCCCAAGTGCCAGAGCCAAAGAAAAGTCCAGAATTAAGGAGACTCATCTGCCATGGTATTCTACAATAGGTGATGGAGTGTCACAGACTCTTGCCACTGCCTGGGTGGCTCCTGCCATAGGACAGTCATCTCGATTGCTCTGAACTGAGCCTGAGCCCAGGAGCCTCACACCCCTTAAAAACTACACAAATCAGAACACAGACTGAAAAGGGACTCAGGAAAGACCTGCCTCTCCCACATCAGTTATTTCCCATCTTGACCAGTGGACTCCAATCCTTACTACACTCTAACTATTCGTTGTCATCATCAGTCAATGAGTGCTTTTTATGCGCCAAGAACAGTTTAAGTATTTGGCAAAGGTTAATTTACCAACCTTCATATGATGCTATCAGGTGGGACTATTATTGCATCATTACATATGAGGAAATGAAGGGACAGGGGTTAAGTGGTTTGCCTGAGGTTATTAGCTGGTGAGTGGCAGGCTGTGAGGCTCCAAAGGCCATCCACTTAACCCAGTATACCACACTGTCCTTTCTAATTTCCTCCTGACCATCAAATTCCATCAGAACCAGCTCATGATGAAGTCAGCTTCAATTTCTAAAATGGAAATCCTGTACTCGCCAAAGAAACAGACCCAGCAGGTCAATGGGCATCCTCAAAAACCCTTTCCAGCTTTCTTCCCCAGAGACCACACAACTCAATCGCACAACTCTTGCTGACTACGAATGGTTTTAGACACAATTTCCACTGATGGACAACCTGCTATTTTCTGCAGAATTCACTCACGTCATCTGCACTCCTGCCCCACCTTCCCCCACCAGGCAGACCTTTGCTCAGAGGCCAGCCTGCACACCCACCCTACACTGTGAGTTCCTAATGCATCTTTACAGCCTGTGCATTGCGCCACACTCCTGAGCACACAGGTTTTGAAGAGTTTCATTTCACTTGTAAATGGTGCAGAACAGAACTACGATATAGCTCTCCTGCTTTCTTCAACTTACATCTAAATAAATATTGCTATTATACAGACCTGGATGCGTACCCACTGGCCATGACAAATGAAGAAATAACCTTCCTCTGTGATCACAGCATGTTTCTACTTTATCCCTCCTCTGTTCCCTCCTCTCATTCATTCATTTACTCATCAGTCATTCCTTAAGTACATTCTGAAAGACAGCAGAGCTTGTTAAGATGTGGCTTCTGAAGTCAGATGGGCAGAGTTCAAGTCCCCTGTCTCTGCCACTTACAAGTCAAGTGTCCTTGGGCAAGATATTTCACCTTTGTGTGCCTTGCTCTTCTCATCTACGAAACAGGAATAACAGTCCTGGCATCAAAAGGCGGTTATGAGTATCGCATGAGATGACTCAGGCAGAGCACACTGTCAAGTTCTAAATGTGAGCTATTGTTTATAGATTCTGGGAACCACACTGGAATACAGAGGGAAAGGGGTGATGCCTGTCATCAAGGAGCTAACAACCTACTGGGGAGACAGGCATGTACAACACCTGGTGAGTGCTGTGCTAGAAACAAGCAAAGAGGCAGTGGGAACCTAAGGGTGGAATCAGGGAAGACTCCCTGGAGGAGGTGTTGATTAAAACTGCAAAGGCACTACAGGAGGTGGGAAAAAGCATGCCAAGTTATAGGAACAGCATGTGGACTGGCATGGATGAAACACAAGAACAGAAAGGAGAGGAAGGGAAGGAGGCTGAACATGTAAAGAGACCAGGCTATAAAAGCCAGTTATTTTCCTTCTAAGAAGACTGTCCTTTATTTGAAAAACAATGGGGAACAACAAAGCAATCTAAACATAGCTTCTGACTCAACTGCCCCCAGTTACTGCCAAGAAACAACCACTGAGCCTTAGTTCTGCTGAGATTAAGGTAACTGAATGACAATACTCTCATAATGGCAGTTCAAAGAAACAGACCCTCCAGGCCATCCACTGGGAGCTAGCTTCCCCCAGTGGACTTTTCAGAAGGTCCACTGAAGATTCTGTTAGCAGTGCATAGGAATACAGGTCAAATTTTTTATTATTATTATTATTACTATATTTTACTGACTATGCTATTACAGTTGTCCCAAGTTTCCCCTGATTTCCCTGGTTTCCCCAAGAAACCACCTGATTTAAACGTCCTGGCATATCTCTTTCTTCTTCTATGTTCCAATTTTTTGTTAAATCTTATGTGTGTTTTTATGCTTTAAGTGTTATAAATATGTGTTTGGTTTTGTAATTCACCTTAAATCCTTCTTACAAGTAGGTGAGATAGCATACATGAAAAAAGTTATAGTTCAATATAATACAAAACAAGACTGGAATAAAGGAACTTGGAATTCAAGTTCAATCTCAGTGCCATGGGCCTTTAGGAACAACCTCCATTGATTTAATGGCTCTGCTACCAACGTGTTTAGGCATAAATTCAAAAAATTCTGAAGTGGGGGACAAAGCAGGACCCAGCTCTGCACTATACCATTTAAACATGGAATCTGAGCTCCCTTCAGTTAGACTTCTGACTTGATGCATTTGTGGGTCCAGGGTATGGCACCAACTTTAAAGCCACATTACAACCACAGAAACTGGATGAGTTTATGTAGGTTGCCTGAAAACCCCAAGAATGTTTCAACATGTTCTTGGTTACTCCATAACCATTTTCTCAAGGAAATGCAGCCATAGCGTAAGGTTCAGGTACTTGCAGATGATTTGTGCCTTAATTCAGCTTCACTCTGTGCTCAGTGCAAAGGAAGTTATTAATGCTAAGGCGTGACAGTTCAGAGGCTTATTGCTCTAGGTCTGAAACACCAACCACCATTTCTTAGATAGGAATATAACTAAAAATGAGATAACAGACACAATACCTTAATTACCCAGAAGTTGCCAAATCTCTCAAAGTCTCCAAACAAGCCCCCAGAAACCCATGGGTAATGACAACCACCCATAACCTAAATCCTAGCCATTCACTAAGCACCAATATTGGTCAAGTTGTTCTCTATGCCTCAATTTCTTCATTTATCAAGCAAAGCATAACAGCATCAACTTCACTAGGGTGCTGGAAGGATTAAACGAGATTACCCACGTAAAGAGTTTAGAAGACTGGCAAATAACGAGCACTCACTATACAGAAGCTACCACTACTATTGAACAGTACCACTGTCCCCCAGTGCCTTCTACGTGTGAGCCACGACCTTTGAGACAAGTACTACTTTCCTGCTTTACAAGTGAAGGCACTGAGCCTTCAGGGGCTACCCTGGCCCAAGGACACACAGCTAATAAATGGACAAGACAGGGTTGGAACCCAGATCAGGCGGATACCCAGACCACATTTTCCCACATCAAGATGCCTTTAACTCTTCATCTGCAACAGTAAAAATAAGACAGAAAGTATAAAGCAATGTCTACATAGTTCACCCGGATATGTTTTGATTTTAAAAACGCTAAATGAACCCTGGCCAGTATGGCTCAGTTGGCTGGAGCATCATTCTGTAACCAAAAGGCTGCAGGTTCAATTCTGAGTCAGGGCACACGCCTAGGTTGCAGGTTCAGTGGCCAGTCTGGGCACGTATAATCCTTGGTCAGGGCATATACAGGAGGCAATCAATTGATGCTTCTCTCGTACATCGATCTTTCTCTCTCCCTTCCTTTATCTCTAAAAAGCCATGGAAAAAATGTCCTCAGGTGAGGCTAAAAAAAAAAAAAAAGCTACGTGAATGGAAAAAACCATCTGGAAAGTTTAGCAGCAAATTATTAGCAGTGTTTGCCTCTAGGAAGTAAGACTGCGGAAGGGTGTGGAGCAAGCTTTTACCTTATGCTTTTCACATTTTTATACAATTTGATCTTTTCTAACAAGCACAATGGTTTTTAAGTAAACTTTTTATTGAAGTATAACACACACATAGAAAAGTACACAAATCGTAAATACACAGCTGGCTGGATTTCCACAAGGCGAGCACACCCACGGGCCCGGCACCAGTTCATCAGAGCTGGTAACAGAACCTGAGGTGAACTCTGAAGCCCCCGTGCCTCCTTCCCATCACTAACTCCCTGGCAAAGGCTACCAGGGTCCTCACTCCCAGCACGATAGAGTAATTTTGCCTGAATAATTGCATATTGTTTATATATAAATATACTTATGGATAACATATTGTATAATATAAATATATGTACAGATAACATATACTGTTGAATATAAATATATAGATAACATCACGGAAACTCTATTAAATATATTGATACGTAAGTATATATGGCTCCCCTTTTGTCTGGCTTCTTTCCTTCATCTGACGCGTGCTCGTGTGTCCCATGCATATCATTGTGCGTAGCTGCAGTCCCTTCAGCCTCATTGCTGCGGTGTTTGAGGTCCTATAACTCACCATTTACTTGTCCATTCTACTGTGGTTAGACATTCGAGCTGTTTTGAGTTTGGGGCTATTGTGGATAGTGCTGCTTTGAAAATTCTTGACATGGCTTTTGGTGCCCATGTGGAAACACTTCTACTGAGTCTTTGGAATTGTTGGGTCATTGGTACATTCAGATTCAGAAGCATGAGTATTTTTTTATAATTTTTTAAAGAAATGCTGCATTATCCGAATTTATCTATATGCATTTTAGTCATCTTTATCGTATATATGTCAAACCTATGTCTTTATTCTGATGTTTGTTATGAGTAGTCATATGTCTATAAAAACTCGGCCCTGCTTCCCTCGTGAAGAACTTGGCCTCCTGCAAGACCACGGCGTTCTTTAGGAAATCACATTCTGAAGGAAAACAGTGATGGCACTTACTGAGACGGCAGTGTACGGTACACAAGAAAGTACAACTCAGTCCTCAGGTTCGGTCGAGCACAGCCTCAGGCGAGGCTCATAACAACAGCAACAACCATACAGGGTGCCAAGTACCTTACAGCAGGGGTCCCAACCCCAGCCCCAGGTCTGTTGGTAATCGGGCTGCAAGCAAAGCTCACGCGAGCTCCCGCCTCCTAGCTACTCGCCTCCCATCTCCCCACCTCCCATCCACAGCAAGTGAAGCTCACCTGAGGTCTGCCTTTCACCTCCTGTAGTAGTCCCAGGTTGGGGACCGCTGCCATACAGAAATTACCTTTTTTGTCTTAGGTCATCATGGGTGTATGTCATTTTGGGCTTGGCTTGGCTACCCTTTGCAGATCCATCACTGGCTAGGCAAGGTGGATCTGTCCACTCCCTGATTATCTTCATATACCACAAAAACTGCCCCCACATTCCCTCCCAGACCCCAGGCAGGCTTTTCTCAGGCCAGTCCTTCAACTCCCCTGGTCTTCTGTTTTTCACCATCCACATGGGCATGGAATCCTACAGCTGGACGGCTAATTCTCCCAGGTGGGGCGAAAGCCAGCTTCTGGCTTTCAGGAGGAAGAGGGTAGGGAGGTGCTGATCTCTGGGACGCTGAGCTACTCGGGCTGAGACCACAAACCAGCTGAAAGACCAAGCCGGCCACCACTCATGGGCACAAGAGACTCTGGGGTCCCACCCCTCATGTTAATGCCTGTAGTACTTCTCTGAGCTATGTGTTAAGATCTTATTACTGCCCTGGCTGGGTAGTTCAGTTGGTTAGAGCATACTCCCAATATGCCAAGGTGCAGGTTTGATCCCTGGTCAGGGCACATACAAGAATCAACCAACAAATGCATGAGTAAGTGGAACAACAAATCCATGTTTCTCTCCCCCACCCCCATTTCTAACATACATAAATAATTAAAAAATATATTCACCAATGAAATATTGACAATTATAGTTTATTAGGAGGTAGAATATAGTGGTTAAAAGCTGGCTTAGAGTCAGTCTGCAGAGCTTCAAATCTTCGCTCTGCAATATACCGTGTCTTGCGTCCCTGTGTCAGGGGTTGTGGGGAGTACAGAAACTAATACAATTGAACACCCACCACAGAGTTTAAGGTCATGGCCCCTAAAGCCAGTTTGCTCAGCCAAATGCCAGTGCTATCACTCATTACTATATGATGCAGGCAAAGTACTTTAACAGTTCCATGCCTCAGCTTCTTCACCTTTGAAATGGGTATCTTAATTGTTTCTGTCTCACAAGATACTTGTGAGAATTACCAAGAGTATATCAAACACTTAGAAAAGCGCCTCACTTATTAAAAGTCCAATACACATTTTAACTATGGTCATTATCAAAGCCAATCGAATAAATATTTCTCACACAAATCAAGTGTAACTGCACAAGTGTGACTAACATGTAGTCATCTGGACACCATATTCACAGGTGAATAACAAATTCATCTGAAAACATTTCTGAATTCATAATATATTTTCTCAATCAACTCATGGCTGAAGGCACAACGACTGGGACACTTTTTAACACTAAAATGTGGGCCTCCACTTCACAGTAAGCAAAATAATTGGGTTCGCTTGCTTGCTTATTTTATCTTTACAGAGGAGTGGACCCCGGAGAAGGTAGGGGACCTGCCCAGGGTCACCCAGTGTGGTGCCCAGCTTGAGTCACTGCCCTGGACACTTTACCAGGCACCAAACTGAACCTCTGGCGGCTTTCCCGGGCCTTCCTCTAAGGCACTGGAAGTCAAATCATCCTTTAAAACTTAATTATCTGACATAGTCACTAATGCTCATTTTTAATCAGTATCATTTTTAACCTTTTCCTTTACAAGGCCATTAAGAAGTAGCTCAATGAAAAAATTATGTAAATTTAAGCAAATTACCTAACCTATGGGGACCTGAGCTTCCTCTCCATAAAAGTCAAAGACCAGCTCTCCTGTTCTCAAGGGAGCAATGTGGGGCACAGCCTAGGGGACAAGCACAGCTTGGAAATCAGTCCGAGCCTAAGCCCAGCACAAGAGCAATTCTTTGGTGCTTTTCCCAGTCCTGATCAGCAGGAGAGTGTGACCTCAGTGGGTAGATGATAATCTTTCCAGTTACCTGCCACAAGGCAATGCCTTAAGGTCATTCTTCTCCCCTGTCCTCAAAGACAAACCACCGCTGCCTGGCATCCAGGAGTCTGGAGGTGGGGGGACGGAGGGTCTCTGGTTAGTGGGTCATAATATGGCTTGATGAATTTCAGGTCAGGAGGTTCAACATTCACTTACATGCTATTCCCTTCCATTCACCCTTTCTCCTCTCTCCTTAGATCAGCTGGGATCAGCTGGAGTAGCTAGTATTTCCCAGAGAATCGATTTCACAGAATGAGGGAGTGCAGAGCATAGGCCATTAATGCCTAGAGAGCCCTCATAGACATTTCACGCTTTTCATAATCTGACAGATGAGCCCTACTTTTGACCTTAAGGGCATGATGTAAACCTACTTGAGTGAGTCAGATATAACATTCTTAAAAAATTAGAAAAAGATCCTCTGGCTATAGTGTTCATTATTAAGCACCCTTTAGGATATTGAGTAATTTGCCACAAAACCATAGAGCTCTTAACAAGGGCTTCCCCCAGGACACAGGAGGCAAATGAGCAGCTAGCTCTTCCCCTCAAGAGCATCCCTTATCTGTGACCCCACCCCTTCCTGTCTTTTGTCAGTTGCTGGGAGAGAAAAACAGTCAACAGACAAGGAGCAGCAATTTCGGGTGTGGATTCTCTGAAGGCTTCCCTTGAAAGCAACTAGAGGAAATAAATCAACATGGGGGGGGGGGAAGCCTCACAGAGATAGGGAGATATACCACTGTAGATCTGGAGCAGGAATTGACAGAAAAAAATCTCAGGGGACAGGGTCCAATGCGTGGTTCACCAGGGAGTCCATGGTAGAAGCCTTAATTGAGAAACTGGGAAGAGGAAGAAAGCTAATTTATGTTCATTTAAAGTTGAAAATCTGGATTGAAACTTTAAGTCCTCACAATAACATAGATGAAAACATTGCGGAGCAAAAAAAAGTAGCTACACACACACAATGTGTTCTGTACGATTCTGCTCAGAAACAGGCAACAGTAAGCTATGGTGTTCAGGGCGCGTATTTGGGTGGTAAAACTACTAAGAAAAGCAAGAAGATGATCTCCATTGGTCATGAGGGCTATGTGTAGTGAGCTTCTGGGGTGCTGGCAATGTGCTGTTTTTTAACCTGGGTGGTGGTGATTATATAGGTATTTACTTTATAATCACTTGCTATGCACTTATATTTTATGACTTTATTTCACAATAAAAAAATGTTAAAAAAGGAAATTTCAAGTACACAGATTACAGAGTTACATTCAGAAGTTTTAGCAGTTTAACAAAAGACTAGAGCCAATACCAGAATAATTCATGCAAGAGAAAGAAAACAGCCCGGGCCAAGGAGGGCGCCATTCCTACAAACTGAAAGGCTGTGGGTTTGGATTCCCCTTCAGGGCACATGCCTGGGTTGCGGGCCAGTCCCCAGTTGAGGCCCCTGTGAGAGGCAACCTATTGATCTGTCTCTCTCACATCAATGTTTTTCTCCTTCTCGTTCTCCCTCCCTTCCCCTCTTTCTAGAATCAATAAAAGAAAAAAAAAAGTTAAGAGAGAAGGCAAACATAGCCATTTAAACGAGAGGCGCTCCTCTCCCAGGCTAATTTTATGGTTTGCTTTGGTGTGGAGACTCAAAGTCTACATATACAAAAGCATACGTGCAAACACTATAAACGCAGCACACCTACCAACCAGAAAGGTATGTACAACTCTAGGTGAGTGCTGACACCTCCTCGCTATTGTTCAGTTTACAGAGCACTTTCCCACAGCATCACTCGCAGCCAGGGGCTGGGGTATCTCCACTTCAGAATTAAAGGCAGCCTCAACAATAGCAGGCTCACCCCAGGTTCAGCTCAAGGAAGAAGCAGAAACCAGACCAGCACCTGATCTCCAATGGCCACTTTCCCATTCCCAGGAGGAGGCCCAAATTTTTCTACATGGAAATAATGAGATGAAGAAACTAGTAAATTACTGTCAGCATGAGAATGTCACCTCCTCTGAGTCACTTTCACTTTTCAATAAAGCACCTATCAAGGTAAAGATCCGCTTCCCTCACTAGGCCAGAAACACCTTGAGAATGGAGTTGTGTCCTCTCATAACCGAGACCCCAGGGCTTCTAGAATGTGCTCATTAGACATGTGCTAATTAACTAATACATGAAGGACAAATGAATGAGTACAGTGTTGTTTTGCACCCCGTATTGTCATTCCTACACAGTGCCACCTACATCGAGACTTTTTAAAGCAGTTAAAATGCCAGGTGGTGGCTGCCCTTTTAACAGATTGCCCATCTATCTTCCAATTCTTAAAAAAGGTTGCATGTCACATATAAATTCAGAAGTGGAGAGGGCTGACAGGTTAATAATAGACACAAGAGTGAGGACAAACGGGCTATGAGGTAAGCAAGTCTACATGTGCTTCCCCGGACAGGCATTTATTAATAAGCCTGCAAAGATTTACTGGGCATGGCCAGGTTCAGCTCTGTGTCAGGCTTGGGGGTGGGGATCCAGATAAAGGCAGGCACAGTTTCTGTGCTTGAGGAATTCAGGAAGACAGCCTGTGCCTAGAGAATAATCCAAGAGGTCACCTCAGAGCAGCACGTGGAAGATGCAGGGAAGATAGGGTCTAAGAACTGAGCCACCTGCATTTTTGGGGGGTAGTGTGGTCAGAGAGAACCTCCTCAGTCCCCCTAGGCCCACCTGGAAGGAAGTGTCAGACTGTGGGTGGCAGACAAGCCAAGAGGAGGTCTCCAATTCTTTTCTTCCTGCCCCTCGAATTCACTCCTTCAGCTGCTGGTGGTAAGGATTTACGTCAAAAGGACCCACCGGGATCTTTCCCTTCCCTCTCCACCCTCACCTTCCTCCAAGAAAAGAGATGGTCAGATAGCTGGGAGGCAAGCTTAGGGTCAGCTTCAGCAAGTAGATGGGCCCAAGAACGGAATGTGAGGCCCTACTGCAGGGCCTGGACACCAGGGAGTGCTTCGCTGAGACAAACAACATTCACTGGCCGCCTTGTGCGTGCCAGCCCTGAATGTGACGACTCTCAGTGGGACACCAAGCTTGCCTTTAGCCCAGACTAGATGGCCAATGCTTGGGCCTCCAAACACGGAGTCTGGGTCTCCCTGCGGTTTCTGCTTTACTTGGCGGTGACGGGTCTGGTGGTCTCCGACTGAACGCTGGCCCTTCCAAAGAGATGAGGCCCTTCTAAGAATTAAATTAATTCCTTTGA
The DNA here is from genome assembly GCA_004026765.1 of Micronycteris hirsuta. Lineage (NCBI taxonomy): Eukaryota > Metazoa > Chordata > Mammalia > Chiroptera > Phyllostomidae > Micronycteris > Micronycteris hirsuta. The sequence continues at coordinate 11,660 of PVJI01010277.1, forward strand.
TTCAGGTTTTCCCAGGGTTTCGAAAAGGGCTGATCGGTTGATAATCCGGGAATGCCAGGAAGAAATATGACCACGACCACTCCTACAGGGGGAGGAGAATGTCCAAGAGGGTGTATTCGGGGGGTTTTTGTTTCCAAAATTCCGTCTTTTCCCCAAAAGGCATTAGGGAACTGAGACCTGGCCATGGATCAGGTTCAAAGAGTGAGAAACGAGTCGTTTCGGTTCTGTGTTTGAAGTTAATACCACCTGCCACCAGTAAACTCCCACCCCCTCCACCTCACTTTACAGATGGTCCAGGTGTTTCCAAACGACTTTCCGCCACTCTGCGACTTGTGAAGAATCCAGAGGAGATTATCTCCCAGTGTGGGATCTGCTGGGACCCTCAGCCCCTCGCCGCTTGACAAAGCGCGTCCACACGCCCGGCCGCGCTTCCGGGGCGAAGGAACGAAAACTGCCCACTTCTTTCCCGCGGACACGGTCACTGTGCGCCCGGCTGCCACCCGGCTTGACCCGAAGAGCCCGGTCTGGGAAGGGGCGGCGGGCCGGTGGGGCGCGAAAAGCGCTCAGCGCACGCGGATCCCAGCGCACCTGGATGCGCCCGGTGGTCCCAGCTCCGTCTCTGGCTCCCGAAACCGCCGTCTCCGATAGCGCCCGCGGGACCCCAGCCTCCCCAGTTTTCTCTGGGCTACGCCGCTCCCCAGCCCAGGAGCGCCCCGCTCCCCACGCGTCCCAGGCTGCTCTTACCCGGGAAATGGCGAGAGGCTGCTCGAAGTCCTTGCCCCCAACGAGGCGGAAGCCCCAGGGCCCCGGGCCTTGGAGGACTATTTGCTGGGTGGTCATTGCGCGGCGATGGCGAGCGGCGACCCAGGAAGACAGACGCGGCGAGCCCCGGCTCCTCGCTCTGGGCTTCCCAGTCGGCTGTCGGAGAAAGTGCGCGCGCCGCGGGCGCGGGGAGCGGGGGGCGGGCGCGGGCGGCTCCGCCCAGGCTGCGGCGCGGCCGCCCGCTCCGCCCGTCCTCGCGGCCGCGTCCCGCCGAGGGTTAGGGAGTCGTTCCTCGAGGCGGGTCGGGGGGCCCGGTTCTCCAGCTCCGCCCTGGCTGCTAGTACCGCCGAAGGCGCTATAGGCGAGAGGCAAGCAGGTTCCGACAGACCCGGGCTTGGCGCTTTGTAAAACGGGTTTAGAAGTACTGTGCAAAGTCAGCCCTCCGAGAGCAGCTCGGTCTTCACGTTTGCTTTTCGTGTAAAAGGTGCTTTCCGAATGATCTCATTTGACGCTTTGAAGCAGACAAGGGGCTCAAAGACTCGCCCGTGACTACACTACACAGCTCGCCTCTCCCGGTGCTTAGGAAGCCCGTAGGGGTACTTTTCTAATGCTAATGAACCGTCGCACGAGGTTGTAATAGGAATTCAAAACGTTTCTAGACAACTTCCCTCCAGGCTGGAGTTCACTGTAGGTTCTGACCTTAAAACCTCAGACCTCAAATCTGGGGCGGGACAAGGGCTAAAACGAGGAAAGGGCACTGGGATGAGCAGTTAGACCTGGATTCCCAGCCCGCCTCTGGCTCCCACTGGCCTCCTCACACCCTCGCCCTTGAGTGCTTTCTCCGCGCGTTGTCCACTCTGAGTAAAGCCGAAATCCTTGAAATGCTTATAGGGCCACCCACAAGGAGGCCAACACCCTCTCCGACCTCATCTCCAGCAGCGCCCCACCCCACCCCCCGCTCGGGGTTCCTTGGCCTCTGCCTCGGGGTCTGTCTGGAATGCTCTTCCCCCAGATACCCGGTGGCTCTCCCTGCGTTCAGTTGTCATCATCTCTTAACGCCCTACTTAAACCTCCCCTCTAGAGCACTGTCACCTTACCTCTGCTTTATTTTCCTCTGTTACGTGTATCATCACGGGACCTACTTGGTATTTTACTTGTCCCCACCCCTAACATTTGTTTCGTGGAGGTAGGGTGTCAATCAGATTTGATCAAAGCTGTACCCCAGTGTCCAGAATAGTGCATGGCACATAGCATTTAATTAATGTACGTTGGCCGTTCTTATAACCACTTACCCTCTCTGGGGTCCAAGTTCTTCACAGTTTTCTTGGCACTCATTCATCCCGGCACCAGGGCCCCAGCACCGAGCACATGTCCAATGTATGCAATATAGTGATTTCTAAAACATATATATTTGGTCATTTAGGATTCAGCCACAAGTCCTGGCTTACAACTCCTGAAACCCACAAAATTTCCCAAGCGTTGAGAAAGGTAAAGGTGATTTTTTTTTATGCGAATAAAGTGAAAAAGGAAGCACCGATGGGTGGGGCATAGTTGTCAGGAGAACCAACCCTGTGATTAGAGGTTTAGAATTTTTAGTCCCATACTCCCTTCCCCCACCACCCAGGAAGGGTGAGGGGCTGGAGATCTAATCAACCATCAATATCCAGTGAATTAATCGTGTCTCAGTTATGAACCTTCCATAAAAATCAACGGACTGTAACTCAGAAGTTCCCACACCCTTCTTCTCCTTGGTTCTGAGATCTTCCAGGTTGGTGAATGCATAGATGCGGGTAGAGTGGAGCACTTGGAAGTGGCTTGGAATCTCCACACCCCTCCCCACAGACTTTACCCAGTGTATCTCTCCCATCTAGCTATTCCTGAGTCATATCCTTTTACAATAAACCAATGATGTAGCAAGCAACAGGTTTCTCAGTTCTGTGAACTGTTTTAACAAATTAATTGAACCTAAAGAGGGGGTTGTAGGAACCTCTGGTTTATAGCCAGTTGGTCAGAAAGAAGTGCAGTTAACAACCTGGACTTGTGGTTGGCATTCTGAGTTGGAGGGGGTCGTGGGAACCACCAGTCTGTAGCCAGTTGGTCAGAAGCATAGGTATGAGCTTGGGCTTGAGGCTCGTATCTAAAGTATGTGTGTGTGGAGGGGAGTGGGCAGTCTCGTAGGACCTGGCCCTTACTTAACCTGTGGAATCTGATGCTACCTCCAGGTTGGTAGATAGTGTCAAAATTGAGTTGAATTCTTGGACACCCTGCTGGTGTCTAAGAATTGTTTCTTGGTGTGAGGAGAACCCCCACCCCACACTCCAGTTTAATACATTTGTGAAAAGCAAGGCTCTGTCTCCTTGTGACCCTGGCCTGCCTACCAAGGAGCCCTGCACACAGATTTACACCTGAAGGGGTCATCTTACTTGTCTGTTGTATCACAGCACAAATGTCTATTTTTAAGAGCGGTTTGCTTATATTTAGAAACCAAAGTGGATTTATGTGATCTATTCTCCTCCCATCCCCTTGCACTCTGATATTCCTTCTTGAGTCTGAGAAAAAGGAATGGAGTTACGGCCAGGAACCAGCCACCTGCTTCATCGAAGCCCCAAATCCACCTGCTTTAAGATTCCGCTGATTAGAAAACATGCTAGTGTTTCACGTCCCTGCGGAATTTGGAGGGAATTACCCAATTCTGAGTCTGCCCTTCAATGTGTAGGAGTTTTGTGTATTTTGCATCCTAGGAAGAGGATAAAAGGTTGAAAAACCACAGCTTCTGATCTCCCCAAAGAGGGAGGCTGCCTGTCATTCAACCCCGTGAGTCCTAAGTGTCAACGGTGCTTATTCTACACAACCTTCTTTACAGACGGGGGGCTAGTACACTTGTGACGGCTGTGAGTCCGCAGTTGCTTCATTTAGTTGTTAAATGTTCTCGGCTGTAGTCTGGATCCACGTAGCAGAAGCTATAAAACAGCCAACACTTTGACCCAGTCATCTCCTTTCTGGGCAGTGATTCCAAGGACATAATTTAAAAGAAAAAAAAGCTATATGTACAAAGATATTTATAACCACATTATTTATAATGACAAAAAAACTGGAATCAACCAGTAACAGAAAAGTGGCTAAATATGGTATGGTCATATGAGGGAATAGTAGGCAGCATGGAAATAATGACCATGAAGACTAAGAGGAGACAGGGAAATGTGTTTTCAGGATATGTAAAAATAAGTGGAACAAAATTATTTATAAACCAAATTTATCATCTGTAAAATTTATGTGAAACATGAAAACTATGTCTTCTTATGGCTAAAAATTAGGAGAAAGTACTAAAACTTTGTATTGGGAGATGGAATTGAGGAATTTTTAAAAAAATAATTTCCTCTAACGACGATGTAAAGTTTTCAAAATGAAAATAAAATGGTTGGTTGGACATCATCCTGCAAAGCAAAAGATCACAGGTTCAATTCCCTGTCAGGGCACGTGCCTGGGTTGCACTCAGGGTGTGCGTAAGAGGTAACTGATTGATATTTCTCTCTCACGTGGATGTTTCTCTCCCTCTCTTTCTCCCTCCATCCCCTCTCTCTAAATAAAACCTTGAAAAAGAGAGTTATTGAGTTGCCCTGGCTGGTGTGGCTCAGTGGATTGAGTGCTGTCCTATAAACCAAAGGGTCACAGTTTTGATTCCCAGTCAGGGCACCTGCCTGAGTTCTGGGCCAGGTCCCCAGTTGGGGGTGCGGAAGAGGCAACCACACATTGATGTTTCTCTCCTTCTCTTTCTCCTTCCCTTCTCTCTCTAAAAATAAACAAATAAAATCTTGAAAAAAAGTTATTGAAGACCCTAAAGAACTTTAAAAAATAAAAATAAATAAGTGAAATTGTCTCAGCTTCTTGGATTGGAGACTAGATGCCAGTGTTTCTGGGGGCAGAAAATCTCATCTTCTCTCTGTTTAATCTCTAGGAGCTAGCTCCAATCTGGACACACGGCACCACTCAGAAATACACGAGGCATTGACAGATCTGACTCCCCCAGCGTCTCCCAGCACAAGCAACCCTGTCTTTAAACACCAGTACTTATTTATCCCTACTCTCCAGTTTCCTCAGACCCTTGAGTCCTCCCGAGGCCTTAAGCAACCTCTCTGAACTTCAGTTGCCTTGCTATTATTATAATGCATTCCATAAAAGTTTGTTGACCTAAACAGCCTCCACCAAATATCTGGATTGGGGGGAGGGGAGAGTTGGGGAAGAAGAGGGGATGCAGGAGAATGCTGGAGAAATGGGAGCAAAGAGGGCAGGAAAACAACAGAGCAGTGGTCCAAGAAGTCATGGGGACAGTGGGTCCTTCCAGTTCTCAGTCCAGTTTTCCTGTGTGGACGGGGTGGGAGGGAGGAGTCTGCAAGAGGTCCCCCGGAGTCGGGCTTCCGCAGAGCGGTCAACCCCACACCCAGGGTACCATTGCCAGGACCGCCCCACCCCCACCCCGGGGGCCACTATGTGGATGGAGACATAAAATGACCAGGACTGTGCAAGGCTGCACATATGGTCTTATTGAGTCTCCTGGTCCTGGACTCGCCCAGTGGACTGCAGAGCTCCCACCTCTGGAGGTTGCACCAGGACTCCTCCTCTGGGGCTGAGCGACTCGGCCCGCCCCGAGGGAGAGCGCAGGTGACCCCCCCACACAACGCCTGCGCTGGGATCAGAGGCAGGCTCTGCCCAGGCGCTAGAGAGCCGGAAGCCGGCTGGCCAGGCGCGCGGCGACTCCCACATCCCCGAAACGGCACTACCGCCTGGGGCGCCCTGGTCAAATGACAGTCGAGAGTGACTTGCTTTCTCTTTTCTGTAAAAAGAACGAATCCTAAACTCAGAAGCTCGTAGAACAAGGACACCTTTCCCGCCTGCCCTAGCCCTCCTGTCCAGTAGCGTTCAACTCCCAACCCTGCCCCCAGGGGCAGCGCGTCCTCTACTGGGATCCCACGAGCGGAGGCTGGTCAGAGCCTGCAGGACGCGGACCCTGCACGGGAGGTGCCCGCGGCTGTGCCGGGGACTGGGCAGGGAACTGGCTCCCAACTTTTGCTCTTCTCTCACTTCTGGCTTCAGCCCAGAGGATACCCTGAAGTGGCCGCTTGGGATTGGGCGCCTCTTGGATTCCGGGAGGCACAGAGCATGCGCCTGTGGAGCGTAAGGCCATGGGACACCTGTGCACTAGACCTGGCTGGAGTTACTTCCGGGCTGATACAGGTGTAGGCAGATGAGCTGTGGGGTCCAAGGTCATGTTTCCAGTAGACAAGAAACTGAGGGGCCAGCCCCAGAGCTCAAGCTATGTTACCCACCTGCTTCCTGGCCCTCACCTGGGCAGGTGGCAGAGTTCTCAAAGGCAGAGAGAAACCTGGACCACTACCATTTCTCAAGCATGCCTAAATATTGAGAAGAAATTTCTAAAACAGGATCATAGCTGAAGTAGTTCATATTAAATATTTATATTGGAGAAGTTAAGACAAAACACACACGCATACACACAAAATGTAATATAACAGTGCGGTTCACAGGATAATTAAAAATTAATTAAAATGTAATTAATCTGCTAACCGAGCCTCTTTGTAAATTTGTGTGAGGAACATATTTAATTTTTGTTATTGTATTCCTGTGGCTTTATATGTAACTACATGGGATCACCCTTAGCCCCCTCCCCAAGAGAGGAAAGGTGGCTTGGGGTCAAGGTTACCCAACAGACCTTAGCCCAATATGCAGACAATAAACATTGTCCTCATTACTAAACAGTGACTGTGAGAGTGTGTACTAGGAACTTGACACATTTTGTTGCATTTTATTGAAACAAGATTCCGATGAAGTGTCATGAATCCCTGTTACAGGAAGAGCTGAGGCACTGATGCACAGCCCGGATCCCTCTTCATGGAAAGACTTGTCCCGGCAGCTAGGAGGTGGACTGCATCAGCTTTCAGCCCCTTCAGGGACTGTTTTGCTGCAGAGAGCAGCCTTGCCCAAGGGCAGGCCCTTCCCTAGGTTCATCTAGGTGGGGTCAAGGACTGGCCATCGGGCCTGACACAGGACAACTCTGATTACTCACTCCAGCTCTAAAGCTCCCTGCGGATGAGGTTGAGGCTGTCAGGACTACATGGCAGCTCAGTGTCTTCCTCTGCCCAATTTGGCTCCCTTCTCCTGAGCCTCCGCATGTATTGAGTCCAAGGGCCCTTTTTAATGAACATCCTGCCTGCTATACTCCGTCTCTGGGACCAGGGAATCCTGCCTGCAATAGCCCTGAGAGAGTAACAGATTTCCCTAAAATCACTTGGTAACCAAGTAACAAGGCAAAGTTTAGGGTGGGGAGGCAGAGGAAGAGCTGTAGGATCTGTGCGGCTTTGTAACAAAAGAGGGAGGGGCAGGCAAGAGGTTATTCAGAGGTTCCCAGGATCCCAGAAGACTCCTCAGTTCCACATTCATGGAGGTCCCAGGGACAGATCTCCCTGCTCCACTGTCAGGGACACCCACAACCCAGTGTCAGCCACTCAACTAGACAATCCCTTAGTAAGTGGCATTCCGGGCTTCCTCCTTGGAGGTGGTGGAATTTGAGATGAGCTTCAAAAGTATCAGCAAATGTGAAGGCAGAAAGACCATAACAGGTAGCAGAAAGAGAACAAGGTAGTAGGAAGGGTGGGTCACGGTCTGCTGGAATAACATCCTTGGACAATAGATAGGCTGGAAAATTCTGTGGGGAGGGCTCTGAATACCAATGACCTGCTGTGGTGTGCAAGGACGGGCAAAGGCTTCCCTCTAGCCTCATTCCACCCATGCCACCGGTGCCCTCTTTGTGACATGACCTCCCAATCCATTTCCTCTTGGGGTTTGCCTGTGCTGCTGGCCTGGCCTGGCTATGGCTGATACTGACGTTGACTATTTATAGCACTTGGGGACAGACGGAGTGACAGGGCCAGTTTCCATGACGCCAGGGCTCCTAGAGGGTGGCTTCCTCTCTGCTAGGACCCCACCCACCCCCTCTGGGTTTGTCTTCTCTCCTATTACCTCTAATACTCTGCTTCCATGTGGTCATTCCTTGGGTGGCATTGGAACTGCTGCGGAGTAAGAACAGAGCAGGAGGCCAGCTAGAAATGACAATGCTGACTGCAGGTATCACCACGTGTCCCCCTTGACCCTTCACATTAGGCCACATTCTAGGCTGAGGAGAGGTCATGCTATGTAACATTCCAGCCAGGAAAGCATAACCTGAAAATAATCACAAGGAAACATCAGACAGCCCCCTATTAAATGAAAAGTGTTTTGGGAGGAAATATGTTCTTCAAAAATGGCAATGCTATTGAAGACAATGTTTGTGGAAATGTTTCAGATTAAAGAAGAGTAAAGAGTCAGACAATCCAAATGCATCTATCTGATGGTAGACCCGCCCCTGTTTACTGGAGGGAATAGATGGATACAGATGAGAGGTTAAAGTAATATAGGAAGGTTAAATGTGCTGTTTGATAACTAGATGGTGGTTGTATAAGAGAATAACCCTATCTTTAGAAAATGCACACTGGATTATTTAGGGATACAGGGCTCCATGTATGTAACTAAGTCAAATGATTCAGAACAAAGTTATGTGTATATGAGAGAGAGAGAGAGAGAGCGAGCGAGAGAGCGAGCAAACAAAATGAAGCAAATGGGATAAGATGTTAATAATAAATGAATTTGGCAAAGAATATAAGGTGTTTGCACTGTCCTTATTCTTGGAACTTTTCTGTGATCTTGAACTTATTTCCAAATAAAATGTTGTTTAAAAAGGAAAAATTATGGTATGATAGACAGTGTTATGTTCTGTGAAGAAGGAAAAATGAAATGGGGTTGCAAAAGTCAAAAATAAAAATGAGGGAAGACTTGTCCAGGAAAGTGATTTGAGTCAAGAACCAGGTGAATGAGTGGCCCATGCAGATGTCTCTGGGGAGAGCATTCCAGACCGAGGAAATAGGTTCAAATATGGAACAGCTGGCGTGTTCATTGGCGAGGAGTCCAGGGGAGCTGGGGTGAGCCAGTGAGGGAGGAGTAGGCTATGAGGTCAGAGAAATAACAGAGAGCCTGACTGGGCAGAGTCTCACAGGGCATTTGAGAATCACTAGGAGTGAGAGGGAAGGTCGCGAGGGCTTTGCGCAGAGGATTAACATGATCTGCCTTTTGTTTTCAACACTCTGCTTGCAGTGTTGAAACAGATGGAAGAGGAGGCAAGAGCGGGGCAGGGAGCAGTGAGTGGGTTGTTGTCATAATCCAGGCGAGAGATGATTATTGGCTGGGACCCAGGGTGGGAGAGCAGAGGAGTCCATGAGCAGTGCTGGGATTCCAGCTATATTGTCAAGCATTTGCTGATGGATAGCAAGTGAGGTACAGGAGGCGTGTCCAGGATGACTCAAGTGTTTTGGCCTAAACAGCAGCTACAAGGATGGAATTGCCATTAACTAAAACAGGGAGCCTGTGGGAGAAGCAGCTTTAGGGATATATTAAGGAATTTAATTCTGGGCATATTTAAGTTTCAGTGGGGATGTGGAACAGGCAGTTGTATGTAGGAGTCTGGAGTCCACAGGAGAGGCCCAGGCAAGAGAGGAGCATATAGTGGATTTTTAAGGCACGAGAGTGGATAAAGTCACTGTGGGCTAGGAAAACAGGAGAGCACCAAGGGTTGAGCCTGAGGAAAACCATTGTAAGATGTTAGCCTGGGAAACGAGGAGGAACCACCAAATGCGACTGAGAGGGGAGAAGCGTGAGAGGGTGGTGCCCTGGAAGCCTCGTGTTTCGAGGAGGGACTCCAGTGATCAGGTGTGTCAAATGCTGCTCCAAGTCCAGGGAGTTGGGAATTGAGACCTAGCCCAAGATTCAGTGGCCTGCGAGTCACTGAAGGTCCTGAAGAGAAGGGTTTTGGTAGGGTGTAGGGGCAAAATCCTGAATGGAGTGGATTCAGGAGGGAACAGGAGGAGAGGATTAGAGACAGCAAGTACAGACAGTTCTTTTGAGGCCTTTTGCTGTAAAACGAATGAGAGAAAGGAGGCAGTAGCTGGAGGAGGGACAGGAGTGAGAGGCTTTCCTTTAAATGAAAAGCGGGGCCTAGGCTTTCTTTGCAGGGTCATGGAAAGATTACTGTGTATAAGGGACTTCATTGTTTCTAGATAAATGGGACACTACCGTTACTCTTATTCTCTTTCTGGCCTGACCCTCCCCCCTGGATTAAAGCTTAACTTCCTCTCTGTCATATTTCTTTATGCAGCTCTTCTTGAAAGCTCTGGTCTCTCCTTCTGCAGTCCCACTGTCCCCTTTGTCATCTGGTCTGCTTCTCCCATAATTTTCTAGAAGCGCACTCTGGTTCCACACCTCTGCTCTGGCACATCCCCCTCTACAAAGGCTGCCTTTCCTTCACTCCTGATGCCCTGTGCTAAGGAACCACACTGAATCCTTTGGAAAAAAAAAAAAAAACTTTAGCCCATTCTTCTACAATTAGACTCCCAAGATAAAGATGATGAGGGCACCCCTAAATCAACAATCGCTTTGTGAGGAGGAAGCATTTTGTCACAGAGGAAGGGATTTCAGGAAAACGTATCAGTTGAGGAAGAGATGATGTATTCTTAGTCACAGACAGGAAAGCACGAATTCAAGGTGAGTTCCCAGAAAGACCTGACAAGGTCTTGTCAATAGTTGTGTGACAATATGTATGTGTCAAAACTGTATATATATCATAACCTTTGGTTCAGAAATTCCACTTCTAGAATTTATTTTAGTAAAAAAGGAGGTATTTAAGATACTAAGAGTATGTAAAAGGTTGTTCATCATAGAATTGAACATAACTGCAAAATATAGAAACGAGAGGGCTGCTGGATATACCATGGCCCACTTATACCATGAATACCGTGGAATCATCACAATAATGATGCAGAGATGAATATGTATTGTCAAGAAAGGCATTTATGATAAGTATAAAGTACAGACACAAGGTCTATCCAGAAGGTAATATGTAATATGAAATATGAGCCATGTAATATGAAAAACAGAGACATTTATCAAAGAAGATGTAAGAGACAAAGAAACATTGTGCATAGGACAATGAATGACACCTCAGTCCCCTTCACAATAGGCAACTTGGGATGTCACACAGTTCTCTCAAACGTCATCAGCTGCCTCACTGTATTTTCCTGAATCTCATCAATGGTCTGAAATCTCTTTTCCTTTCAAAGGATTTTCAAAAGGATTTTAGTTCTGGGAAAAGCCAGAAGTCACAGGGTGCCCAATATGGGTTATAGGGGGGCTGAGTCACCTGGGTAACTTGATGTTTCACCAAAGAACTCTGCACAAGATGTGATGCATGAGCAGGCATGTTGTCATGATGATGCTGCCAATCACCAGTTGCCCATAGCTGTGACCTTCTGAATCATCCAAATGGTTTTCACAGAGGAATGTTCAAGCTTAATGCAAAATTTGATACTGATTCATTGCTCTACTCATGCAGTCATTTTGAATGTGAAAAGTCTCACAGTAAATATGCTCACTTAACAATGTCTACTTCCCCCACTGACTTGTACAGTGAAGTCATCATTGTTTGTGCATACATTCCAGTCCACTGTCCTTAGCTGCCAGATTACATCGATGTCATGCAAACTGTTCTCATTGTATTAACAATGACTTCTAGGGACAGACCTTCATGTATATATGTGTGTAAAACTCTTAAAGAGGGTATATCTCAATGGTAGTAATTATGTGAGGTCTGTTTTACTTCAATAACTTTGTCTTGTTTCATGTAAAAGGTAGAAAAAAGGCCCTGACCAGTGTGGCTCACTTGGTTGGGTGTTGTCCCACAAAGCAAAAGGTCGAGGTTCGATTCCCAGTTAGGGCACATGCCTAGGTTGCCAGTTCAAGCCCTGGTGGGGTGAATACAAGAGGCAACCAATCAGTGTTTTGCTCCCTCCTTTTCTCCATCCCTTCTCCTCTCTCTAAAAATTAAATAAATAAAGTTTTCACAAAGTAGAAAAAAGGCCCTAGCTTGTATAGCTCAGTGGATTGAGCATGGGCCTGCAAACCAAAGGTTTCCAGTTCAATTCCCAGTCAGGGCACATGCCTGGGTTGCGGGCCAGGTCCCCAGTATGGGAGTGCATGAGAGGCAGCCACACACTGATGTTTCTCTTCCTCTTTCTCCTTCCCTTCTCCTCTCCCAAAGAAAAAATAAATATTTTTTTTAAATTTAGGAGAATAGTTTTTTTTTTTTAAAGTTAGGAGAATAGATTGCCTAGGCAACAGATTATATAGAGAAGCTTGAGGAACATTCATATAAAGGGGTGAAAGAGGATGAGATGCTGGGAAAGAATTCAAAGAAGCAATGAGAAGAAAGGCAGCAATATCTCATGGAAGCCAAGGAAACAGAGAGAGCCCAGGCAGGGCTTTGCTGGTGATACTCACTGCTGGGTGGTTATTCCCGAAGGCTTTGGTTATCCCAAAGCCATTCCCGTCCTCTTCTGCCTTGCCCACCTCCCTCCCTTTGGCAATTTCTTTACAGGTAGAAATAACCATGTGATTGGCTCTAGCCATGAGATGCAGGAAGATGTCTACTGGGGACTTCTGGAAAAGATTTTTCTTCCCTAATGAGGAGAGCATGCAAAGAGAAAAATCTTCAGTCCTATGCTAAAGGAAATTCATGTGTCGTACCTTGGGAATTGTAGCTCTAATGTTTCATGTCTAAGGGAGCAAGGACTCCTGTGGAACATAGGTTGGCAAGCAGGACCCATGTGTGTGACAGCGGAATTTCCTGTGGGTAATTCAGGATGGCATATTTCTTAGATTTAAAGCTTGCTCTTGCTGGGACTTCTCTCTCCCTGAATCAAAAGAACTTATGCTAATGCATGCCTAGCTTCCTCAGACCAGTGAGTTCAGCCCAAGCCTATTGTCTTTCCATTTGCATATCTATCCTCTTGATGTGCCATCTTGGGCATCTACCACCTAATGTAAATCCAGAATCCATGCATAGTTAATGAAGACCATTCAGATGTAATGTACCCAAGAAACAGCAATAAAAGGCTGGTCGGTGTGGCACTAGGGGCCTCTCCAAGATGATAATGGAGGGGATGTGTGATCCTAGAATTTCTAGTCCAGTGTATTACATGTGAATTTATTCATGCGCCTGCCATGGCAATACGAATTTTGCTGGCCAGAATTCGCGACACTATGCTGCTCCTGCTTTCTGCCTTCAGAAGCAGTTGTATGAGGATGTGATGCTTGGAGTTATCAGGGTAGTAGCCAGCTTATAATCAGGACAGAAAAGCCAGGGGAATCAGAAAGACTAACTCAGATGCCCATCTTCTTTTCTGTGAAATATGAGACATATCTGTGCCACATAAGCTGTCACTTGTTGGGCCAACTGCTCTTGCAGTTGAAGTTATTCTTCACTGATACAGAGAATATGGAGTGCAAAGTTCTTGGTGGACTTTGAGCTCTGCAGATCTATGACACTACATACAGGAGCCAGAGAGCAGGCATGGTGAGAAAGAACAGGCAGTGGGACTGGACCACAGTTCTGAAAGGCTTCAGAGTGGTAAAGAATAGGATGACATGGAATTGGCAGGAGTGCATGAAGATTTCTCCTATGCTATCACTGCTCTTTTGGCTCACTTCTCCAAAACTGAGAAAAGACATAGATCTTTTATTGTACTTTCAATGTTCAAACACATTGTAGATGCTCATCAAATGGCTATCACTAACATTATTCCATGAGGTCACTCTTGGAGATGTTATCATCTTTGGGTAAACCTTAGACTTTTTGGAGGTATACTGGTCTGCAGACTTGTCCCAGCTCTCTGTCCCTTGGAGGCAGTAGAGTGTGATCAAAGGAAATGATACTGGCTTTGGAGCAGACAGAATCCACTTACTTGCTGTACAGCCTTGGGCCAAATTCCTGAGTCTCAGGTTCCTACTTGTAAATGTACACCTACCTCTTAGGGTTGGTATGGGATAATGTATGGAAGGCACTGGTATGTAGTAGGCACTGGAATAACTGGAGAGCTCCTTGTAGGCCTTGCAGGTTGCCTTCCAAACATCATTTTTTCCTCCTTCCTAACAGAGCTTCTCTTTTGTCCAGTCATCTTCTCCTCCCAGCTGAGGAAACTCAGGCTCAGAGAGCTTCCGTAGCATTTCTGAGGTCTCTCATCATAATATGTTTCAGAGGCAGAGAGTCTTCAAACCATGTCTTCTGACTCCCAGCACATTGTTCTTTCCAATACCTCTCGTTGTGGGAGGAATTAGCACATTTATCCAGCACAACAAGGTACCTGGCATTCAGAGGTTCTCAAATGTAGTCTGTTTCTCCTCAAGGGCAAGACACAGAAGTCACATGGCTTTTGTGACCTAGACTCAGAAGTGACATACCATCTCTTCTGTCATAATCCGTTAGTCATGCAGACCAGCCCTGAAAGAATGTGGAAGGTGACCACACCAGGCTGTGAATCCTGGGAGGTGAGGATCACTGAAGACTCTTGGAAGCTGGCCGCCACAAGCACTTAACATTTTTATGAAAATAGTTTTGACTTCACAAATCTCCTGAAAGGCCTTGAGGACTCCAAAGGGTTCACAGACAATTCTTTGAGATCCACTGCCCATGATAATTTTAGATCTCGCCAATGTACATGATTTATGCTACTAATCTGACAGTGATTCTCAGATCCACCTCTCTTTTGCAGATTCATCTCAGTTTGTCAGATCTCACTTGAAAAACAAGTTTTCCAGAGAGGCCCTTAAGTCTATCCAGCATTTTGCTTCTGCTGCTGGCCAAGCGAGGGTGCTGGAAGGGTAGAGTAGTTGCCCTACAGGACAGACTTCATAAAAGTAAAGTGTCACACGGTCATTCAAATCTCATCAAAGCCTTTTGCATCTATGGGTTCATCTTAAATATTTTTGAATATTTTCAATCTGAACCACCACCCTGGCTAATCCATTCAATAAATTACCTGTATCAAGTAGGAACTTCTTTCATTTATCCTAAAAGGCCCCAGCAAGTGTCCCCGAAGCAGGCTTGATTTCTACATGCTAAGACTTGGCAAATATACCCATGAACAACTTATTCAAATACTCATGACTTCAAGACACTAATTTTTGCTCCTTTTCAGAAGAGTCCTAACACTTGTAGTGTGTGATACAGCTGTGCCATGGACCCTTCTGGATGGACACTCTCCTCCATGGTGTTCTTCTTGAGACCTTGGTTAGCAGAGCTTCAGCACACAGCCTGCGTCAGTTGCACTGGAGTGTGCACTGGGACAGGGCAATAGTGTTCCATTTTCCCAAGTCTGTCACAACAATGCTCAAAATCCAGTTTGCTCAGTGGACCATTGAGTTATCTCTGTCTAGCTGCCTTCTTTCCTTCCTAGAGCATTACACCCCACCCCTGGCATTTTCCTCTCCGTAAGGTTCTCATTGGTCATAATTACATGCCGTCCCCTTTGGCCAAAACGATTAGTCCAAGAAAGGGTAAATAACCATGTTGGGCCTGCCAGGGTCTGGAATTGTCTTCAGAGAAATCAAACTGGGAGGCCCTTTTTCCTAGTCTGGAGTCAGAGAACTGACTGGAGTTGCCTGTCACTGCGTTTTCTATTGCTGTATTCAGTAGGTGAAAATGTAGCCAAACAAGACTAACAACAACAAGAGTAAGACAAATAAGACTCTGGCTGGGTAGCTCAGTTGGTGAGAGCAGTCCCGATACGCCAAGGTTATGGGTTCAAACTCCAGTCAGGGCACATACAAGAAGCAACCGATGGATGCATAAATAAGCAGAATGACAAATCAGTGTTTCTCTCTCCCTTTCTGTCTCTAAAATCAGTAAATTTTTTAAAAAGAATAAGACAAATACCAACAGAAAGTTTGTCTCTGGATTCACTCCAGCCTGAGGCTAATTCTAACTCCCTTCCTTCCAGTGATATGACTCAAGAATGATCAGAAGTGTTAGGTTTCTACCACATTTCATTGAAAAAAGTCTTCATACAATTGACTCTTTGGCCTCAAATTATATTGTGAGAGATCTGTGTCCTGAAGGAGAACATATTGAGAGAAAATAACAGAGGGCTAAGAATTCAGTGAAGATAGAAAGGACTGAGAAGGGGCTGGCCAAAGAAAAGGCAGGCAAGCCAAGGAACATTTCACAGAAGCAGATGAGCTAGTTTTAATTGGGTGGTAGGGAAACAGACACTCCCATGGACTTGGAGGGAGAATAAAATTTTTTTAGGGCAATTGGCAGTATCTCAGGATTTGAAATGTTCCTGCTCTTTGAGCCAGTAATTGTACTCAATGCAGCATTGTTTGTTGTGGTAAAAAAGCTGGCAATAATTTCAAACATTTGCTTCATCAATAGGCAGTTGGTTAAGTAAATTATGGAAACATGTCCCAGTTCTATTGTTAAGGGGGAAAAAGACTACGAAAAGCATTTGGTTATAGATGTGTGTATTTCATATGTGCAGAGAAGAAAACTCAGAAGATCATACATTGGCTAGCTGGCACTGGTGATCTCTGTAGGGGCAACTGTAATTATGGAGAATTTTCACTTTCTAAATTTGTATGAGGCTGGAATGATGTGAGAGATTAACCTTTGTTCTATTTCTGCTGCTGAAAGATAATGTTTCCCTTCTTTCACTATTGTATTCAGAGTTCTAGAATCTCTGACCACACAGGTTTGTTCATTCATTCACTCATTTAATCAGTAAAGGATTGAGTGACTGAGTACCAACCATGTCAGACACTCCGATAGGTCTTGGGTGTGTAATAGCAAAGCAGGATTTTATATGGTTATGAAAAAGTGATGTTATGGAGATGCACAGGGGAGGAGGAGAGGACTAGAATGCTGGGGTGGAGACGGTAGGGTCCCATTACTTCCAAGGGGGTGTCATATATAAGACCCTAAAATGAAGTGTACATGAGGAGTTTGAGCTCATAGGACTGTGTGGCTGGAAAGAACAACGATTAATGAAGCCAAGGTAAGGAGAGAGCGAGGCAGTGTACCTATGGACTTGATGCTGTTGTATCACTCTGAGTGAAAGGGGAAGCAACTGGAGGGTTTTGGACCAATGGCAAAATGAGCACTCTGGTTGCTATGTTAAGACTAAATTGGAGGGGGCACTGGTGAAAGAAGAAAGACCAGGTAGAAAATGATTGCAATGATCCAGGTGAGGGAAAATGGCTTGGACTATGGTAGTTGAGAGGTGGGCTTCCAAATATTTTTTAAAAAATCTACTTAAAATTTTTTTAAACTTATTGATGAGAGAGAGAGAAATCGATGTGAGAGAAACATTCATTGGCTTCCTCCTGCAAGAGCTCCAGCAGGGGACAGAACCCGCAACCTACGTATGTGCCCTGACTGGAATCAAACTGAGACTTTTCAGTTTGCGGGAGAACCCTCGAACCCGATGAGCCACACCAACCAGGGCTCAAATGCATTTTGAAGGTACAGCTAACAGATTTGTTGGACGAGAAGGCCATGAAAGAATGTAGTACCTGTGACTCAGGGCCCCGTACTGGGGCTGTCACGCTTCTGGAAAACAACCCTTCTCCCAGGATTGTTTGAAGCCTAAGCCCACTGAGGAGGACTCCACTGAATCACCCCAAACAGGTGGCAGTGCAGACTGCTGCTGAGTTGAAGGAGGCAGAGAAAGAACCAGGGGACAGACGGCGAGGTTTGGGGTTTTGTTGTGGGACAGACCCACGCCATGTGTGCAGCGGTCCCCAGGGGTGATCCTAACCATGGGATGCCAGGGAGGCTGGATTCTTAGTGCCATAGCCCTGACACACTTGGGCTGGAGGGGAAAACCCACAGACTGCTTTTCCGCCCACCAGAGCAGGAGAGGGCTCATAGCCAGGTTTAACTTGATTTAGAAAAACCAAGTGTGGTGTCATTTCCTGTACCCTTGTGGTGTGGAGCAAATTCTACATATTTTTTATGTATATGGATAGTGTGGTGTGTACCCATTATACCTATTTTATAATGTTGTGCATTTGCCTTTAAAGACATATGCATTACTTTTGTAATCACAACAAGTGAACACATATAGAAAGTGGTGAACAATAATTCAAAGGGGGTCATGGAGCTATATCGAGAAAAGATAAGGTAATAAGTGGAGTCTTCAAGGAGTAAGATGGAAGCTACGTGACAAGTGATTAAGAATGAAAAAGGAGAGTATGAGAAATTGAAGCAGTGACTAATTAAAGTCTCCTTTGGGAAGCTTGGCAAAGGAAACAATGAACAGTAAGAACAAACAGATGCCACGTGATTCTGAATAAAGTTTATTAAATAATATGTACAGCAAATGTAGTAATTCAACACCTCTATTTATCAAATCAATCCACTGCAATAAAGAAAAGTAAATGAACAGAAAAACCTGTGTCTGCATGGTATGCTTCTGGTGTGTAATTTAAATGGCAAAACTTTAAATTAATTGGTTATATATAATGTCAGGTATTTTTCTTTCAGAATATAATCTTTTTTTGTAGTAACCTATTCTAGCAATAGGACTTAATACTACTTCAGATAAATAGAACTGCCAAAAAAAAAAGAAAAAAACCCCACAAACAAACCAAGAACCCCAAAAACAAAAATAAAAAAAAACCCAAAATAGGAAAAGAAAAAAAAAAAAACTGTAACTGGATTGCAGTTACCTTCTCTTCCAGAAATAATGATTATTTACTTAAAATTTTAACGCTTTACAATGGCTATATTTGTGCTGAGTTATCTGCCAGTGAGTTGTTTGTAATTCCTTCATTTAAATAAAAATGCAAAAAACTTCATGACTTCCTTATTTTACCCCCTTTCAGTTCAAATTTTTAAAATTATTTTTCTATACAAAGTAGGTACATGGGCTATACAAAGTTAAATATACATATTTACAGTCCCACTTAAGCATATGATTTTCTTCTTTTACTGATCCCAGAGAGACTGCAAAGGAGAAGTAATTTGGGGCTTGCCTTTACCCAGAAGCATGGCTAATATATCAAAACTGTTCGCAAGGCATGCCGCCAGTGAGTTGCACTTGCTATTAATAAACCTGTATAAACATTGCAGCATAAAAATAGGTATTTTATATTACTAAATGTCTGAAGACAAAAGAGCCATTGGAAACCTCTGTTCCTTGTTTTGTCACACATAGGAAGCTGAAGTTTGATGCAAATTTTAACATATGATTTTATTAAAGACGGGCAAATTAGTGAGGCATATCTGAGTTTCTGGAGATATACAAATGCGTGAGGCTGGCATCATATGCAAATGTGGCTTTACAAATTGGTTTTATTTTCTAGCTGTATTTAAAGAGGTGTTCAAAAATTACCTATTTAATCAGGAAGCACCCCTCAAAAAACTATTAGATAAAATCATGATATTAATAGTTTGCATCTAAGAAAGACCAGGAAACACATCAGCCAATGTAAGAATTACATTTCAAAATGGGTGAAATGCTGCTGTGCAAATGCACGTGCATACACACTTGTACTATATTCCCTCTGAGTCAAAAACACAGTGTCCTGGGAAGGTGGATTGGACCTTCCAAAGCAATGAGTCTTATTTAAGGAATTTCTATTCAGGAAGCTGCACCCCCACCTCACCTCCACCATTAGTTCCACAATCTTTTCCTTTGGGATTAAGGCTCTGCTCTAGTTACTGGGAATAGGTAACACATTCCTCATATCAGTCATTTACACTTTAGTGTGAAGAAGTTAGCGAGTAAGATATACAAAGAGGATAGGGAGAGAAGTGAGGGTACTGTGGCTGTCTGATGGGGGTGGGCAGCTGATGGGATCCTAAGATGAGTAGTGGAGCCAGAGGCAGGGACACTGAACACAAACTTTGCCTACTTATAGAGACCCCAGTCTTTGGGACAATAGTCCCATGGCAATTCTGAGCTATATGCCGAGAGCCGGGATTCCTATACAAACCCTAGCACTCGAAATTGCTATTCCTATTTGTAACCGTGGATGTGTTTGTGGGGACAGTGAGAGTGTGAAGAGTCTGGAAAAAGTTCCAAGTATTTTCAGCCATAAAGTGCCCTCAGGCAAAGGTCCTTCTGGCATCCTAGGTATTCAACAGTGAGCTAATGGAGACAGAAATGTGACAATGCTTTCTAGGATCCCTCTAGGGAAAGTTCACCTCTTCCTCTCTCACATCCTTCTCAGCACGTATCACAATCTCTCTTGATTATTTTTTTGTGTATCTGTCTCCCCAGTCACCTCTGAGTTTCCAACAGGTAGGGAATGGGCCATTTCTATCTTTCATTGTCCAAGGGGTCTAACAGAGGCCGATAAACATCCCTGAATTGGGTAGAGCTGTGACTGAACATGCCAGGTGTCACAGGGGCCCTGGCTTGGATCTGACCTCCTGGGAGCAGCAGAATTGCTTCCTTACACCTGGGGCCACTGCATCTGCACCTCTGATTTGAAGAGAAGTCTCTCCAGGGTGCAGCAGGATTCATAACCCTGGGTGACTATATTTTGAGTGGCCCTTGAACTCCTATGGGGAGTAAAAATGGAGACACGGTGAGTCTCTTCTCGGCTCGGAGCACGCCTTGCTCATCAGCGGCCGCGGCATCCAGCATGCATCAGTGTATGTTAAATGAGTCACTGAACACTGCCATCCTTGGTTCTCTGAGAATAGGCCTATCAACCTCAAACTGCCTGGCCAAAAACAAGCCAGAAAAGCAAGGTTAGCAATGGCATTGATCAATGAAACTGCTGCCCTGAAAGTGACTGTTTGTGAATGTCAGCGCGACGGGAAAGGAGCACACTGCCTGTGACCTCAAAAGCTAACAGGGCTTCTTGACTTAAGTCACTCAGACATAGACATTTAACTATCTGCCTGGCCACCGGCTCCCACAGGCAAACCTTGTGTGCTTTTCTGTCTGAACACCAGGGGTGTCGGTGGCAATGCCACATGCAGGCTGGCCACACAGGGAGCCTAAGTTTTGCCTCTATTGCTCCACAAACCTCAGCAGGTCCAGCGAGGGCCTCGGCAGTCCAGACAGATCTCCAGCAGTGTTGGGGGACCAGGGGGCTCTGAGTGGTGAGGAGCGGGGCTGGGGTCAGTGTGTGGAGCCTTTGGAGAATGGCTGGGAAGCTGCCTGGCACTCCGAGAGCCGATTCAGGCTAAGCGCTGAGACCCCTTAGAGATGGAGCTGGTCAAAGGTACGGCAGCCAGAGGCATTTCTGGCCTAACCGCTCCTGGACTGGGCTACAGGTCAGATTACCTAAGATGGGGAGGGGAGGGAGGGGCTGGAGTGGCTCCCAGAGCAGCTAAGTAAATACAGATTTGCCTCATTCCTTTCTGCTCAGCGCATGGTTCAGGCCTGTCTGATACACAGTAAGCTGAGACAGGCTCCAGTTTTAAACACAACACACTTCTCTGTCCCTCTCTTTTACTTTTCCTACTGACTCAACTTTTAAATAAAGAGATCGGTTCATGAATTATGCTTCATCCTCCAATAAAAATCATCTCTGTGGTTTTCAGTCTTCTTATAGATACAAAGGCTTTACATAGTTGCCTGGAAAAGTACCAAACTGCCTTGTCCTTCTTGAGGTACCTATAAAAAAACACACACATACGCACAATGAGAAGACCAGCCCACGTGAGCTCAAAGAGAGCCCCTGATACCACTCCTGCAGCTTGTAGCATAGCGTCTGCTTTTCCAGAGCACTTTCCCTGATCTCATTTAGGTTGCAAAATAATGCTGGGTGGTAAGCAAGGCAGGCATTTTTAATACTTTTTTTTTAAATGAACTTTTTTCAGAGCATTTAAGTGACATTGCTGAAGTCCTATAGCTCAGTAAGCATCGTAGGCAGACTTGGATCCCAGGTCTTCTGACTCCCAGCCCACTGCTCTTTCTAATATTTCTCCATTTTGGAAGCATTTATCTTCTAAACTCTAGGATTTCTAAAAGTCCACTGGATATGGCCACATACCAAAAGGAAATTTCTCTCATAAGCTTACCTAAGTCCTAAATTTACTCTCTGTCTTTGCTACCAACTTTATTAGGGTTTCCACTGAGCCAGGAACATTAAATTACTTGGGAACAAAGCCCTCCCTGGGCTGCTCCAGATCCAGAACTGCTGGATTCCTCCTCTAGTTCCTGCTCTTGGGAGTCTCTCTGGAGAGCTGGTGCTCTGTGTGTGTGTGTGTGTGTGCGCGCACGCACGCACGTGCATGTGTGTTACGTCATGTTATCATTACCTTCTCATTAACAGATATCACAATTTGATTACTGATTCCTTTTCCCACCTGGCTTGGATAGAACTTCAGAAACGTGTTGAACACATTTCAAGCAGCTACTACCAGTGGGTTGGAGCTGTTGCCCAAAGTGAAAGAAGACATCTAAAGACATCAACTTGAACCCCCTGGGGGGTGGGGATGGTCAAGGAGGACTCAGGGAGCTGAGATAGGAAGGCCCACAGATGTGCTCAGATAGCTGGTTAGCACCATTCCTTACAGAGCAGAGAAGAAGCTCTGCTGGGTTACTTTATTCTCAGTGGATATTAGGTTACTTTTTGAAGTGTTTGAGGAATTGAAGAATCTGAAATATTTCCTTTACTAAGCTGCCGGGGATGACCCATTAGAGAACGGTGCCCCTCACCCACCCCAAGTTCTCATAAAGAATGTAAATGCCCGTGGAAGAGGTCAACAGCTACTATATACTAGACCTGTGCTCTAGTATCCTGGCCACATGTGTCTACATGTCTAAAGCGCTTGAAAAATGGCCATTCTGAGCTAAGCTACGCTGTAACTGTAAATATTTATCACATTTCTAAGACTTAGTACAAGAAAAAGAATGTAAAATACCTCAACTTTTAAATACTGATTACATGTTCAAATGATACTATTTTGAATGCATTGTGTTTAATAAAACATATGAAAATTAGTTTCACTGGTTTCACTTTACTTTTTTCAACATGCTTCCAGGAAACTTTAAATTTCTTACATGACTTCTATTATGTTTCTGTTGGGCTGCATTACACTAGATCAGCGATTTTCAACCTTTCTCATCTCATGGCACACATAAACTAATTACTAAAATTCTGCGGCACACCAAAAATATGTATTTTTGGCCAATCTGACAAAAATAGGTATAATTTTGACTTATTCACCCTGGACCACTATTGTGTTAGCTGTTATCATTTTTTTATTCGACAATGTAAGGGAAGAGAGGTCACTGCCCCACTTTTAAATAGTCAGAAATTGCTTGTTTTAGAAATAAATTCTTGCGGCACACCAGTTGAAAAATCACTGCAGTATACTATTGTTGACTTCTCAGATCTGGTTTCCTTCTGCAAACAACTGAAGGTAGCGAGGGCTGCGGGCTTCTGGGGGCTTTGGGAGGATGGGGCAACTTTCTAAGAGGCTGGTGAGGTCAAAGCAGATCTTTCCAGCTTCCCACTCATGCCGAGACCTTGCTGTTCTCATGACCTCAGCCCCGACATTACTTTGCCTTTAGCAAAGCTTTTCCAGCAAGAACAGGAAAGAGCTAGTCTTTGGAAAGAAGATAAAGGTAAAGCCATTTGTAAAGGGGAAAATTGAGGCAAAAGGTGAGTCAGTGGCTCCCAACATCATATTCATACCTGAGCAGAAAGAATAGAAGCTTGGGGAGAGATGAGCCTTGGTTCAAATACTGGCCCCACTATTTGCTACATGGGTGACCTTGGGCTAGTTAATCTCTTTGGGCCTCAGTTTTTGAATCTGTGAAATGAGAATAATTCTTGACTTACAGGCTGTTTGTTGAATGAATGTCAATAAGAAAGTTTATCAAGCAAGCATCTGCTTTATAACAGAATCTCAATAATGTTGATCTTTCCCTCCTCTGTTTTCAAAAGGCAAATCCTTTGTTTTAATTAAGAAGGTTGCTTTGACTAAAGTTATTAGAAGGCTGGAGTAAATAAGATCTTTAGAATGCCCAACATATGCTTGAGTTTCATGGTACAGACCGAGGCTCAGTCAAGTTTTCCTGTGTTGTTTCATAAATGAGATTTAAAAAATAAATAAAATTTCCAAATGTAGGACAGGTACATGCCCATTAGAAATACAAACATAATTAACCGCCCTTCCATACACTTGATATTGGCACATTTGGTCTTTAGGTCCAACATCACTGCCACCCACCCAGTTTTGAGAGCAAACATACACTGGGCGGCCCAGCCTTCCTGACGGTGGCACAGGAACTGAGAAGCTCTTCTTTCCATGCAGAGAACATTGCTCTCTGCACAGTTCTTCACTCCTACTTATTCCTTCGAAACACAGCTGGTAGGGAAAGCGCGAAGAGCTCACTCACCAACAAACCACCCGTCATCACACTTTTCCATGACGTCAACAATATCTCCGTCTCGGAGTTCCAACTCATCATCGTTCTGTGGTATATAGCTATATAATGCTTGGTAGCTAAATCTATAAAGGAGAAAAATGAATATTAAGGGGCTAGTAGGGTTACATAAGCAATTTTAAAAGCCATTTCAGTTAAATCAACATTTAGGTAGTGTTTCTTACTCATCAACGGAGATAAAAATATTGTATTGGCTATCTCTCTAGTGACTTAGCGTTGAGGGAGACCCATTCAACATATGATAATCAGTTAAGGAGGACAGGGATGGAAAACTGCTGACAAGCAAGTCATGATCAGTCTTTTTACTTAGTTTCAACTCGTTACCATAACCAAGGACTTTGTCTAGATGCCTGCCCCCTTTAAAGTTAACCAAGGCTTTCTCTTAACATAGGATAATTTGTGTAGATTATCAAGAATAATCACAGGTTACTTAGGTCCAGAGAAAGACATTATATTCTGGTCATTTATACTGGAGAGCCCAAGACAATTGTCATATATTATAAAATTGTCATATTTATATGGAAACATATAAACATATTCCATTGCCTCACTGTTTAGCAAAACTACCTTGAGTTTCTTAATACACCAACACACATGTCATTTACTGCTATTAAGAATGAACATCATTTTCCTGAAACTCTTGAAAGCTTTTTTTCTCTCCCATGGATTTGGGAGTTAAGATTTTTATTTACTTGGTAGTTGGCCTAAGGCAACTTGGTGTGTGCTGTTCTGCTTGTTCTAACAACAGCCACTGGAGAAAGATGGACTACATGTGGTGAAATCTGATATCTGCTTTGGCAACAGGAAAAGCTTTGTTTCCACTTATTCCTTTCACAAATACTTCAGAAGCATCCACTATGCACCAGCTCACAATTCTGTTTACTCACTATTTTGAAACACAACAGTAGCAGGCAAAACTTTGCAAATGAGCCAAACATCTACCATTTCAGCAGATGCCAGGGATTTCCAGTGTGGGCAAGACAGACTAGATACAAGTGGAACCAGTTCCCAGAAACAAGGGGTTCATTCTCTTCTGTTAAAACCAAAGGGACAACTTAATTTTATATATTTATCCAAATGTGCTGATATTTTGGTAGATGGATCTGTCTGGCAGAGGAAGTTCTCTAAAGAGGAATTAAGAGACAGATAGATTTCCAGTTGGTAAATGAACACATTTAGATGTTTCTGTGTTTGCCTGCTGTCTCCCCACCCAACCTGGACTATCCCCCTCACTTGCACTTGGCTGCTTTGCTAGGCTCAGCTCTGGAAAGTAATGCCTGATTTCTGCCCCTCTGTTCTCACTCCCAGACTACAGAACCCGGTCGGAGAAAAGTCCCATCACCCCGCTGCTGGGGTCGCCCAGTCAGCTCTAATTTTGATTGGGTTGCAGCTGCTCAGGGCCCTGTTCCATTCATTGAGTCTGCCCATCTCCTCTGCCGCTTCTGTTGCAAGGGCTCTTCACTCTCCCCCATTTCCGGAGAGGAAGCTGGCTGTGGGCATCACTTTAATTTTCCTCCCCTTCAGGTTTAAGTCTCTATACCTCTCCCCTCCTGCCTCTGTTCCCACGTGTGAGGAGAGGCCCCTTCTGGCCGTGGTGAACTCCCTTCCATGGGCTATTTCCTTAACTTCAGTCTTCTCTCACATCTTTGGACTCCGTCAACCCCTAATTCTCTGGTACAAATGTACTGAAGTCTCTGCACCCTAAAAATACCTCCTCTGTGTCTGCTACTCCCTCAATCTATAGCCCTTTCACTCACCACCAAACTGACTCATCGATCCTCTCTAACACTGCTGTCTCCGAGGTCACCAATGATTTTTCTAGTTGCCAAACAGAACACCTGGAGGACATTTGTCACTTCCTGCCCTCCTTGGCCTCTCTAAAGCAGGAGGCACCGCTGACCAAACACGCTTGCTCTGTTACGTGAGAGTGACTGCTCCTAGACCCTCTCCGGAGTCTCTTGCTGCTCCTTCTCAGTCTCCTTTGCTGCTACTTCTGTTGCCTTAAAAACTGGTTTTCCAAGGATCTACCCTCATTTCTCTTTAGACTTTACCTGGAATCTCCTTGGGTAATCTTGTGTCCATGATCATAAAGTACCCACTCTGTCCTACCTAAGGCCCTCATCACTTCTTGGCTGGATTATAATATCTCCCAACAAATGTCTTTGTCCCTCAACTCTAAAATCCACCTTCTACTGCATTACCAGAGTTATCTCCCCAAAACAAAACATAATCAACATGCTCTTCATTGGCTCAAAACCCTCTAGTGGCTCCTGAGTGCCACAGAATAAATGCCACACTTATTTCAGTAGTACGATGGATTCTACAATCTGGTCCCAACCTACTTCTTGGGTGTTGTCTCTGTTTTCTCCATGAACTATATATATCCTGTGGCCACATGGGCATTTTTGAAGTTGTCCTAACACTCCACTTTTGCACATGCGGTTTCCTCATCTAGAAAGATCCCTCTTCTAGCTCTCAAATCCAATTTGTCTTTCAATGCTTATTTCAAACCTCCTTCCTCTATGAATGGAGCTAATGCCTTTGTGCTTAAAACATAGGAGATAGTCAATATTTTTAATTTTTGTATTGTTAATGGTTTATTTTATTCTCATTTGAGAGAGAGGGGGTTGGGGAGAGATAAAGAAAAATCAATGCTAGAGAGAAACACGATCAGCTGCTTCCTGTATGCACCCCAACTGCAGATCAGGCCTGCAACCTGGGCATGTACCCTGCCCAGGAATTGAACCAGTGACCTTCTGGTTATGGGAAGACGCTCCAACTGAGTCACACTAGCCAGGGCAATATTTTTTTTCTAATGAATGGATAAACACTATTCAACCAGCTCTAGTTGGAACTAACCATTCCTTCCTCTGCATTCCCACACTAGGAGTGAAACCAGTCAGCGCAGCTCCCATTTGCCCTTAGGTAGCAGTTCGCTCTTTACCTGTCTCTTTCTCCCAGTAGTCCATGACCTCCTCCATTTACCTGCCACCTGTTCTCACACTGGCTGATGGAAAACATGGTATTCTCAGAGAAACTGGGAGTGATTCATTCATTCCCCCACAGTCAGTCAATGACCCACTTTCCAAGCCCAACTGTCTACTAAAACGTGAGAATTGAAGTTTGTCAAGTGTACTTACAAATCTTGTGAGGCTTGACTCCTGTCTGGAGTGACTCTTCGCTGCTGGGCTTGAGGTTGCTGAGAAACGATTAAAGATGATTTATTGTCAGAAGGGGATACCTTGTGATGAAAGTCAAGGGGATGAGAAACAGTGCTGCAGTAATGAACAGATTTTTCGGCAATGTTTATGATCTCATTGCAAACCGCTTCCTGTGAGGTGGCCCCGAGATATCCAGAAACCCCCATAAAACAGTCAACATGGGGACAAAAAAAGAAAGAGAGGAAGAGATGGAACATTCCAGACGAAGCACATAAGTCCAGGGAAACAACAGAGTTGAAGATCCAGGTTAAAAAAAATAGATATTCCAGTAGTGGAGTGCAGGAGGGATCCAGGAGTAAGCATGGAAAAACAGGTAAGATACAGAATTTGGAATTTAGTATGAATATTAAAAAAAAAAAAGTAGTAGCATAAAAGGTTGTAATTAGTGAGTAACTGTTACAAACAGAATAATTTCAGGATAGAAATGCAAGTATGTATCCCCGATCATGCACTAAGAACATTCATTTAATCCCACATGTAGGCAGAGTAGAAATATCATCTCTAAATTCCTCTGCTTTTTTTGAGAGGGAAAGGGGCGGCCTACCACCTCTCTCTACTGCAATAGCCACAGAATTCTTGTAAATAATGGCTCGGTGAGTTAACCAAGCATTACTTCAGTCAGGACTCTAGGAGTCAGTAAGGATTCTCTTTAGAAAAGCTACAGTCTTATTCAACAGGCATCTTACCACATAGCTCTTTTCAGATTCTGTGAGATCAGGTCCTGCTCTCAATGAATGATGAGAAGGCTGTGATCACCAAGCAAATTATAAGGGAGACATTTTAGCAGATGTCACATTGGAAAGAAATCGAAATAAAAGCATGAGCAAATACATGTACCACACCATCACACTCGATGACACCGGATACTTGCGGCCTACAGCCACTGAGTTTCCACGACAACACGGTGGGTGCACAGGAGAAAATGCAATGTACAGAGTTAGAAGCAAGCATCCAGGCAATGAAATGGGAAGTTGGAAACATGGCTGCGGTGAGGTGCGAATGAACAACACAGGGTCCCCAGACTGGCAGGAAAGAAACTCGGAAGGGCTGTGTTAAGAAACAGCTGTGTCCCTCTGCAGCCATAGGCATTGGTCCCCTCACTCTCAGCTGGGAAGCATCTATGGATGGGATGCTGGACCAAGAGCCAGTTTCAGTTACTGGTTGACTAAGAGCCTCCTCTGGCTAAGCAGGCTCATAAAACTATCAGGTATGCCATATTTCGGTACTCATAAAAACTGAAAAGGAGAGTAATGCTTTTGAAAATCTCCTTGGTAATATTTGAAGTGTCGAACATGATTGTCCCCTGGGAACATCTGCACATGACACACGCACCAGCTAGGTACAAGAGGGTTCAGATAGCCCACAGAACAGAGCTTGCTTCCAGAAACGAGCGTCCTGACGCAGCTGCAGAAATGAAACCATCGCTCATCACCCACCAGCTCAGGCACCACATGCCGACAGGGAAGCATAGGTGCCATCATGGCCCAGCACCCATCTTTTAAGGGGGTCTCCCACAGCAGAGGCCAGGTCTTCATTGGAAGAGTGTTTGAAATCATTTCCGTCAAAACGGATTCAATGCCAAGCTCTAGGAAGTCTCTTTAAATAAACACTGGAAGAGCTATCCCTGGAGAAATCCCCAGGCAGCCCACAATCATAGCAATGAGCCTCAGTGACTCCACGTCCTTCTAGAAGGGCACTCAAAGGTCTTTTATGTGTAACTCACTTCTTTCACAAAGATGCCCAGAGAGGTTGAGGGCCTCCCCTGATGTCACACAGTAAGTTAGGGGTACACTTGTTTCCTGGATGTCTCTACTATCTCATTGAACCTTCCCTTTCCTCCTCGGACCATTTCCCACATTATCAAGTGTGCTCACGGACATTATCTTCACTGAGTTCCACAAAAACGCTGGAGACAGGCAGGACAAAGTCTATCACTCTTGTTTTCTTTCAGAACCCAGGAAGCTGGTGCTCAGAAGGGTTTCGTGCATTCCCCAACGTCACACAGCCAGGAGAGGCAAGGCTGCTGGCCTGTCTTTCCACATCACCACACCATCCCTGCCTGGTCTTCACCACTGTAAATTACCTTGCCCTTCAGCACGCATGCCCTGCATATCCCATGTCCACCCTAGATACCACTTCTACACTCTGGTCCTTTTGGGAAACCTCTTCAAGTTCTCCAAATGCCTTCCAAACTGCTGTCACTTAAACTAGCCCCTTGGAGTCTGACAGGGGTGAAGGAAGAGAAGGAACTGGAGGAAGCCATTGCAAGCTCCTTTTGCACTGTCTCAGGACCTGCAGGCCTTTGGCAGGTGACCAGGAGCTGACCTCGCGTAGCACCATTCACCCCTGTCCGTCCTCTGGCTCAGGCTTCTGTGTAACAAAGGAAAGTAATGACATTTCCAAGCAGCTACTTCGGGGGCTTTCATGTGGCAGGAGAATGAAACTTATTCTGGGCACCCTGGGTGGGTGATAGCTCCAGGCAGATTTAAAAAAATCTTGTATTGTATCTTTTCTATTACCATTTAACCCCCTTACACTCCTCCCTACTGCAAACACCACACTTTTGTCCACGTCCATGAGCACTTTTTCCTTTTTGCTCAATCCTTCCATCCCCTGACCATCCACCCCCCGCAATGCTCTCTGTCTATGAGTCTGTCTCTATTTTGATTGTTAGTTCAGTTTGTTCGTTAGATTCCACATGAGTGAAATCATGTTATTTGTTCTCTGACTGGCTTATTTCATTTAGCATGTTTTCCAGGTCCATCTGTGCTGTCTCAAAGGGTAAAGTTTTCTTCTTTTTTATGGCTGAGTGGTATTCCATTATGTAAATGTTCTGTAGTTGTTTTATCCATTCATCTATTGATGGACACTTGCGCTGCTTCCATATGTTGGTGATTGTAAATAATGCTGCATCCAGGCAGATTGTGACTTGAAAGAAGGTGATAGGGAAACTCAAGAGTTAAAGATTTTAGCTTCAGTCATAGTTGATAGGCTTAAGTGATTAACTCACCTGGAAAGCAGTTATTCCTAGAACTGGAATGACCTATTAAACTCCGGGACAAGCAATTCAACCTTTGTGCCCCAGGGGTCTGCAAGTGATGGAGATGGTATCTGAGACATTGAGTTGTCAATCAGCAGATAAAGAAATACTAGAAAAATTGCCATGGACTGCAACTCTTATCTGATTAAACTTTTTCTAAATCCTTTACCTGCCCTTTCCTCACACCTATTAAAGAGGTTGGCTTGAGATGAGATGTTAAGATGTTTTTTTTTCTTTCTTTTTTCATTGTTGTTCAAGTTCAGTTGTCTCCATTTCCCCCCAACCAGACGGTTTTTGAGGGAATGTAAACTGCTGTCTTCTCAGATCACTAGCATCTGAATAAAGTGCCCATAAAGATTCAGTCCTCGTCTCTACTGATGGGTTCCGATAGTGACAGGCAGCATGAACACTGACTTTTCTGGTTTCATTTTCTGGCGATTCTTGTGGGACACTTTCAGGACTCTCTGGTAAGTCTGGATATTTGGGCAGGGAGTCATATTGGCTGCCTGGACTTGGGGGGCCTTGGGGTGCAGACTTAGAGACTCCCTAGCAGCTGCCAAAGTGATTTCTCGTGGGAACTCTCCTCTAACTCTCGGCAGTCCCCATCACCTCCGTTTTCGATCAAGTCTGGGTCATGACTTAGAACAGTCCTAAGGAACTGAGGTGCATTCTCGTGTGTGTGACATTACAGAACTCTGTCTGGAAGGACTGCAGTCCCGGTTCTCAGGTTAGAATGGTTGTCAGGAATGAAGGTGCCTTCTGGTTCGTGTGACATTACAGCTCTCTCTCTGGTACTGTGGTGTGGGGGGTGGGCCTCCATTCTGGGCGACAGCCCTCTGGGGTGAATTCTGGCTGACTGGTCGATCTGTGTCTATGAACTTAAGCAAGTGGTGTTTTATCCTAATACTGCTTGGCTTATGCATAATCTTGACGCAGGAGAACGCTGGCCACCAAAAGGATCTTTAAACTACTGTACTATACTGCAATTAGAGTTGTTTTGTCAAAGATCAGGAAGTGGGAAAAAGGTCCACGGAAAAGGGAATTTGCCTGTGTCAGATAGCACAAGCTCCGAAGAGAGGGACCAGGAAGACCAGAATGGCTGCTGTGAGCGTGGTCAGGGCTCCCGTGGCCCCCTGAGCCCTGAAGGATCCTCCTCCTTCCTCATCTGAGGGAGCCAAAGGAGGAAAGCAGATTTCTCCGGTTTCAAAGAGAAACTTTCTAAAAGTTAAGAGCTGTCCAAACCATACAAGGGGCCCAGCAGCTGTTCCAGCAGAGGCTGTGCTGACTACTACTAGTTGGGATATTGCAGAGTAGTTTCTCAAACTCTAATGTGTGTTGGTATTCCCAGGGATCCTGTTCGAATGCAGGATCCTGTAGGATACATCTGGGGTGTGTCCTGAGACTGCACATTTCTACCTGGTGAAGTTCACGCTGCTGGCCCACAGAACAACTTTCGGGGAGCAAGACTGCAAAGGGCCTCAATTATCTGACACTGAGATTCTTTGTGGCAAGACTGATAGGAGTCACACCTCATGAAATACAAGTTCTCATACAAATAAAAATATTTCCAAACTCCAGCTGGTGGCCTAATGACCTCAGGTCAAATGCAGAACAAAGAGAGAATGTGGACAGTCTCTTAACATAATCTCCACAGTTTACAGAAGCCCCCCAGCATCTTTCAATTAACTTAATCCCACAGTGGTGACTGGAATCAATCAACTAGCAACTATTTGGCATATAAGAGATTTGGTGAATTCGATACAGAAAGAAGGACTGACATTTTAGTATTCTTTTCTTTTATCAAGCACTTTTTTTTTAAAGCAGCTTGCAAAGCATACACAGGTCCATTTCCTCATCTGACTCTTGTACTAACCCACTGACTTGGGCAGGGCAGAGAATAAAATTGTAAAGCTGAGGGAAGGCTGAAAACTAGCACAAGGTGGCAAAGCCACTGAGCACGGAGCCTCTCAAGTGTCTGATCACCTTATACCACTTCCCTCTCCAGTCTTGACGAGATAGCTGGTATCACCATGCGAGCAACACCCAGCTTCTGCCTCTTCTGAGGACAGGGCATGAAACTTCTATCCTTGATTACTTTTTTGTTATGTAAAATGTACAGTGCGCATTAACAAATATCGCCCAATCATTAACTCATCCCCAGTACTGAAAGGAATACTGATGGCGCCGCTTTCCTCGGTCTCAGGTCCCACCCAAACCAGAGGGTAATCATCATCATAACCTTCGCATCTGGACAA
This sequence comes from Micronycteris hirsuta, assembly GCA_004026765.1. Classification (NCBI taxonomy): domain Eukaryota; kingdom Metazoa; phylum Chordata; class Mammalia; order Chiroptera; family Phyllostomidae; genus Micronycteris; species Micronycteris hirsuta. The sequence goes on from PVJI01010277.1 coordinate 44,286, forward strand.
ACTTATCCCTGAGAGCTAGGGACAACTTGCTTGGTTCCTTACTTAATGAAGGAAGAAGGCAAGATAAACATTTATCCTATTAGTGAGGGAGAAGGCAAGATAAACATTTATCCTATTAGCTAAGATTCACTTCTCCCTCTTGGAAAAGCCTTCCTTAGACTTAAATCAAACATCTCAAATAACTAAAATATAAACAAGTTTGTTTTTGGGGGGTGTAGCATGGGGTGAGCCCTCAATGGAGATGGAAACCATTAACATCCAACACAGAGATTCACCCTGTGCTCAGAAGGTTGCTTATCCTCACATTTTCTTCCCCACTAGGCCTAAGTTTTCTTTTCTTCCCCTGGCCCCACTTACTGTGTACAGCTTTATCTATCGCTTCCTCTGAACCTATACCATCCAACATGGTTGCCAGTAGCCACGTGTATCTACTGAACATTTTAGACGTGGCTAGGATGAAACGTGCTGTACGTGTAAGAATTTCTACTGGATTTAAAAAATGTAGTACAAAAAAAGACTGTAAAATACCTCAGTAATTCTTATATTGATTATATGTTACAATGATACTACTTTGATGTATTGGGTTAAATAAAATATATTAAAATTAATTTTACCTGTTCCATTTTACGATCAGAAAATTTTAAATTACATAATGTAGTTCATATTATGTTCCTGCTCAACAGTGTTGCTCTGATTCCTCATCGTCTGCCCTTATTTAGCTTAAAAGTAGATACAAGTTCCCACCAGGACCTCACCCTGGGTTAAGAATAAAGGGGGTATTATCTCATGCTAAGTACACTTTGTACTCTTAGGAATGCAATGCAGTTTTTCACATATTTAGAAAAACAGCAATTGGCTCAACACACACACACACACACACACACACACACACACACAGCATTCCCCTTCCCTCTCCCATCAACAGTAAACAGGTGATAGTAGCTGACCCAGAAACTGCTTTTCTTCCATATTTGTGGACATCCCCTCAAGTGGCCTTTCTTGGCCTGGAGTGCTTGTTCCATTCTTCCCGAGTGAGCAAGCCTGCATGTGTCCTTGCTCTGTTGTCCTGTGCCCTTCTATCCTCAGATCACAGAAGTCCCTCTGAAATCTGACCCCAGCCTCCCAGGGGCTGTTAATCCCTCAGGATCCACAAAACACCTGGTGCTACTGTGGTTACCAAGCAACCTCTTCCAGCTTTGGGTGTATGCCAAAGTCTTGAAGCCCAAAATAACTGGCCACAGGCTACAGAACAGCAGGAAGTCCTGGAGAAGTGGACGGGATAGAGGAACTCAACCTCAACATGGTCCGAACCCTCCTGGAAATATCTGCTCTCCTAATGCCCAAGTCCCTCAGAAATGGCATTCTTCTGCTCATCTCAGGCCCCCTATCTTCCCATCTCCTCATACCCCAAACCACTTTGGGTGACCTACACTGGCCTCCTGGGTGGGGGTGGGCTGGACACAGGACTAGGAGTGAGAAAATCTGGCTTCTAGGCCAGGCTCTGATATTACTTTGTCTTTTGAGCAAAATGCTTAACTTCTTTGGACTTCAAGTTCTTGGTAAAGTAAGAGTATTGGACAAGATTTACATAAATGTCTTTTCGGCTCTACTGTTCCATGATTGGAATGTGAGCACCCTATGAATTGAGAACTGGCACTGGGTAGGGTTGGCCTGGCTGAAGGGGGACAGCCCCCCACTCATTGCCCGCTGAAGACTGAGCAGAGGGCTTCTGACAGGAGCCTCCCGATGGAGAGAGGGAGGCTTGGCAGTGTGGAAGGTGAGGGGTTGCCTCAGATGGCGACAAATTTGCAGCTCCTGGAACACCACAGGCAAACTCACCCAGAGGAGTAGGAAGACAAGAATGATTCCGGCTACTGGGTTTTGGCTCTAGGAAACTTCACACGACCCTTCAGCCTCTGATTCCATTGAGTTCTCTTGAGTTTATTGAGAAAAATAGCCCATCTTAAATATTAAAACAATTACAAACAGTTCAGCTGCTCACTACCCAGACTTAATTAGCTTTGTTGCAATTTAAATCTGATTACAACGCTCAAATGCTCCTCAGTCACCTCCTCATAGTCTGGAATGTGGACTTCTGTTCCTTACATAAAACAAGCAGAGGAGCAATGGCAAATGTGTACTAAAGTATGAAGAAACCAAAAGCTTTCCAAGATGATGGGTTTGTACTCCAGGTGGAAGAGAATAAGGAGTAGCGCAAATTGGCAGAGTGAAAAATATGAATTTGCTAAATTCTGGAATTGTCTAACCCAAAGTACAAGGATTCTCCCGTTATCTACTTTCTTCTCCCATCTTCCTCTCCTAGGTGGAATGGGGGAAGGAGGATCAGGCAAACTACTTCTATTTCTTTTCCTGTTACATTAGTATCACACCACAGGTATTAACTGAGTTCTAACTGCATGCTCAGTGCTAGGTGCTTTCGTCTCCATGATATCTCATTTAATCCTCACAATAATTCAATAAGGAAGTCAACATGTAACTCATCTTACAAAACTAAGACCCACTGATGTCTTCAGTCGGGAATCTGAAGAGCCAGGATTTGAACCCCAGTCTCTCTGACCCCAAGGCCTGCATTTTCCACTGCACCCTGATCTCTGGTGTTAATGGGGTCTACTATCTACCATTTCTCCTAACACTTTTTAGGGGTGGACCTTCAACTTTGGGTCTTTGTTCCCTACCTTAGATGCTGAGATGCTGGTTATTTTTGTAAGAACTGCAGCCGATGTCTCTCCCCATCCTGTAAATTACTAAGTACCCTTGGTATTTACTTAGAGATTTCCCTCTTGAGTGAGCCAAAGGAAAGTGTTTCCCATTCTTAGTTGGGTAACTCAACATTTTAATATATATTTATTGATTTTAGAGAGAGAGTAAAGGAGAGAGAGAGAAACATTGATTAGTTGCCTCTCACGTGTGCCCTGACAGGGGACTGAGCCTTTAACCTAGGCATGTGCCCCGACTGTTGTGCTGGATGATGCTTCAACCAACTGAGCAACACCGGCCAGGGTGGGTGCCTCAACATTTTAAATTTCCTTTTGGTTCTTGCAAGGTGCATCGCATGCTTTCAATCCCAGTTCTGACTCCATGCTCAAAGCAGGCCTATGACTTTGTTCTTCTCTTTCTGGAACTAACCTAATTTCCATGTGGTAAGGGATGTTTCCTTCAAGTCACCAAAGCATGTCTTTCTGTCACCAGTTGGATCGCTTTCCTTCCTCTCCTTTCCCTAAGGTTGTAGAATAGTTTGCTCCACATTTCTCAGATAGACGCTTTGAGGACATATCGCTTTCCTGAATATTTTTATTTTAAATTTCACACCCTGGAATTTTATTGTTTGACCGGCTTCCTTCCCTTTAGGAACCAAACTGACATCACAGGAGTGTTGTTGCTTTCTTCGGGCCTCAGCTTTCTCATCTCATCATAAAAATCACATAAACTGGGGGCTCCTAACCTGGTGGACCACAGAGCTCTCGGTGGACTCAAGTGTGATTCTCTTGAAACTTGATGCAAATTATGTAGGCTGGCCTTGAGTCCCTGGTGATGTCAGACTCTCAAAGGTTCTGTGATCCAGAAGAAGGTACAAGTCACCGAAGTAGATGATCTTCAAAGATTCTTTTTAATTCAGAGGTTCTATGAGGCTGTCTTACCAACTGTAGGGACTCAAAACCCAAGGCTAGATGCCAGTCCGAAGACAGGGCTTCTATCTTAGGGAAGAGCTCGGTAAATATTTGATGATGCCAATGAAATTTCCACCATGATCTTCCTCTTCGTGCTCTTGATTGACTGGTCTAAACTTCCTTGGCCAAAACTATGTCTCCCAAACCCAAATCCAAGAACTTCATTGATGATTCTTAACTTTTGAGCATTTTATATGTATGTTTTCGTCCAATTAATTAAGCTGTCCCTCAAATAATAAAAGGGAATATTTTCCCTTTTCAATTGAGAAGGTCTGTGGGTCTATAATAAATGCCATACTTGGTATTTGTTCTTTTTTCCCTTTCCACTGAAATTCACACAGGATTTTTAGCTAATCAAGAACATCAAAGGTATAAAGAACTTTAGTTTTCTTCTCTGAATGTTTTGTTTACAGATTGGGAAGCTGCAAGAGAAGGGAAGTGACTCACCCAGAGACATACAACAGTAACGGCAGAGCTAGAACGAGGTATCCTGTCTGCACAGTGCTCTTCCCGCTCAACCTTGGTTTCCCCTACATACCCGCCCACCTGACTCACCCCCTCCTGCTGTTCAGAGTACACATCTAAAAACATGAGTGATGGGCCCTGCGTGATACCAGCTTGAGAGGCTACAAAGGAGCAGAAAGTCAAACCCTTTCACGAAGAAGTGGTGAGGAGCACAGGACCGGTGACTAAGGAGAAGGAAAACAGCAAAGCAGGACTTAGCACCAAAAAGGTAAGTTTGACAACAGAGTCACAAGGGCACGTGACAGTGAGGAAGCTGATTCGACACACCGTGAGGAGGTGCTGATGAATATCCACACGGCACCGGCGAGCTCCTCCAGGCTCTGCTCCAGCCTCTCGTCCGCACCACCCCTTTCTACCCCCCTGCAGACACCCTGCAGGTGTCACCACAACCAGGCTCACCGTTCCCTGTACCCCTTTCACATCCCCAGCCCTGGACTATTTGTTTACCTCGAATGCCACCCTCTTGCTGTTCACCTATCATAAACTCCCTGTTCTTTTTTTTTTTTAAGCTTTTATTTATTTATTTATTTATTTATAAAGAGGAGAAGGGAGGGAGAAAGCGAGGGAGAGAAACATCAGTGGGTGAAAGAAACATCCATTGGCTGCCTCTCACATGCCCCCAGCTGGGGACCTGGCCTGCATCCTACACAGGTGCCAGATGATGTCTGGCATCTGACTGGGAATTGAACCTATGACCTTTCAGTTCACAGGCCAGCACTCAGTCTACTGAGTCACACCGGCCAGGGCAAAACTTGTTCTTTAAACCCCAGGTCAAATACACTTTTCTTATGAAGTCTTTCCAGATGGCCCCTTCCTCCTCCTGTTGCTTATTCTCTCTCCCGCTCCTGAACGTTCAGAGAGTTGTTTGTGACTCTCCTCTTTTGCATTATACTTATTTGTGAACATGTCATTTCCCCAATGGAGAGCACACATTCCTTTAGTTGGGGTCGGTCATTTTTTAAAATTTTTTCTTTCACTCAACAAATACTCACTGAGCGCCTTCCATCCGTCAGGTATCCTGGTCTCTCACTTTGGGGCGTTAACACTCTCACTATGGCATGGACAAGCAAAGGGGCGAACACCCTAGGGCTGAAGAAGTGTCCCCATAGGTGAGGTGCAGAGGGCTGGGGAAGCAAAGTCAGAGCACTTAATCTGGCCTTGCAGGTGTGGGAGGATGTCGTCATCTGAGTGGAGGAGTGTAGGGCAGGTGGCAATTACCTGGGCAAACAGCATGGGAAGCTTTGGAAGGTGAGGCTGGCTTGCTGTCTGAACAGCCCAGTCACGTGGTACTTCAGAGCCCATGAATGAGAGGCTCTCCTGAGAACAGCAGGAAGAGGCCCTGACGCCGTTCACCCCTCTGTATCTCTTACAGCACTGAGCACAGCGCCTGGAACATCCTTGATGCTTAAATTGGAGAGTACATGATCTTAAAATCTCAGAACATCTGCTATTTTAAGGCTGTCAGGTAAGATTCCCTCTGGCCAGATACTCAACCTAACTTCCCAACAACTAAAATAAACATGAACTTTTGGTTCAGCTCCCCACAGCAAATGGCCAGCAGTTTTCCTGATAATACACACTGGCCTGGAATGCATTTATCTACATAAGTGACTCTGTCTGAGGTCACATCATCCTGACGGATCTCCAAAGAACAGTTGTCACTTAAGTCCTCTCCACCTTTAGCTCTGTTACCCAAAGAGGGTCTCAAGAGGCAGGAAGCTTCTTTTGAAGGACCCCACCTCCCAGAGTTGTGGGCTCCTGTTCCCAGGCACAGGAGGGGAAAGGGAAGGGGGCTGGAAGGGAAGTGTGTGGGCGGGAGCCCCTTTCTCACAACCCTCTAGCTGTCAACAGGGAGCAAAGTCTGGGCCCACGGCCTGTGTGCCCACATGGAGAAGGGGCTTGTGCTGGAAGAGCAGGAGAAAGGGTGGGGACCTGAAGGGCTACACTTGGGGTCTTGGAGGCCCCAAGAAAGGAAAACCCATTTTCAACAAGCCTGGCTTTCTGTGTTGCCGGCTCCTCCTCTCCTACCCTTCTTAGGAAGCGAGCGGTGCACACCTCTAAGCCCCCCCAGAGCTCTGGCACCACGCACACTTCCTGTCCACACTGGGTCCTGGACGCATGTCGCTGTGACTCACCGCTGACCATAACAAGGTCTCTGGCCACCACGGACCGACTTGGAATGTTTACAGAATTGTTCCTGTGTTGGGGACATTTAATTCTTTTCCACGAGCCACTTCACCGCTTCTCCCTAATGAACTATTCTTCCCTTAACTGGACACGCCCTCTTCCTCCTCGTGGAACATTCCAGGAGCACCTTCCAGGCAAAGCCTTCCCCAGGTATTGCCATTTCCCTCCGCCTCACACTCAGAGCTGGAGCAACAACCCCCTTTGCGGAGCCTCCCCTGCTGCCAGGCACCACGCCTCATTTGATCCTTACAACTACCCTTTGAGGGAGGGACTGCCTTGCACAGGACAAAACTGGGTGGGGAGGTTAAGTGGCTTGCTAGGGAGAGGCTAAGCCTGATTAGTTACCACTGTCCCACACCTTCCTTCCCTGCAGCAAACTACCCCCTTTCAGTTGTTAGGCTGGAGCTGGAGGTCCGGTCTCCTCTGTGTTTCAGGCTTCTGTGGGCGCCAAGCTGAGGCTGCTGTGCTGCCACTCACAGGAACTTAGGCTCCTCAAGGGCAGGGATACAATGACTCCTGTAGCCTCCCCAGAGGCTGGTGTCTACAGGTCCCGAATAAATATTTGTTGAGTAAACAAATGAAACTTTAAAGGGAAACTGGGATTATGGGTCTGAGACCAAGCATAGCCGACGGTGGGCATTGTACACAGTAGAGAATACACGGTTTGGAGAGACATCTTCAAGAATTCCATCTGGTTCTAAAGATATTCTAGAATGTTCTTAGCTCCAGAAGCAGCTCTAGATCACCCAGCACTTTCCATTTACGAAGCGCTGGCCCTGCTCCACTCCCAGCCCTTGTGCTTAGCACTTCTCACACGTCACTCTATGGAATCCTCTTAACCACTCTGTGAGGTAGGCATTGTCATGTCCATTTTACAAACTGGGAAACTGAGGCTTAGAAAGGGGGAGTGACTGCCAAGTCCCTAGACATTAGGAGGTAAGCAGGCATTCAAACCTGGTTCCTTTGGAGAAGCTACCCAAAGTCTTTGACTTTTGGGATATTAAACAGCCTAGCAAAATTAGACTCACGATCTAATTGCCAAGTTCATCTCCCCTCCCCAAGCCCAAATTTTTCAGCTCCCAAAATACCCTGGGTGCACCTTGGTCCAAACTGTGAAGTCTTTGTAGCTGACTCAGAGAGAAGATGGAATAGTCACCTGCAAACCTGGCATGCCTGCTCCAGGACCCCGTACCTGCGAGGGCCCCAGTGCCGGGCCTGCACACGCCTCCCAGAACCCAAACGCACTGGCTCCTCAGTGAGCAAAGGCCCTGTGCACCCACACAGACACGAGACAGGACGAAGACCTGACGGAGCCGAGCCAGGCAGAGCGCCACAGGTCATGGCAACAGAGTGTCTCACACAAAATCAAAGCACACCGAGCCAAACCAGAGCTTGGTGTTCTCAGCTGTGTTAGTCCGAGCAAACAGAGATGATCTACAAAGCATGAATAGGGCGTGAGGAAGGCCTTCCTTCCTTCTCAGGGGCTTCTGTAGCAGCCGAGGGAATACCCAAAGTGGGAGTAGCTTCTGAATCACCTCAAGAGGCCAGAACAGAGCCTGTCTTTAGCCTCGGACTGTCCCCAGGCCTAACGCTTTAATCAAGGACCCCTCTGTTCCCTCCTGGGTGATATTTTTGTTCCCAAGACAAGCAAGTGGGTCTCATTGGCATCCACGTGGTCTCTGCCAAATTGGGACCATGGGGGAGACGTCTCGCCCACCCTGCCACCTGAGACGCCACGGCACACACGTCATGCTGCAGCCTACCTGGCTCACACCAGTCCGAGCAGCCTTTCGCCCAGCCTGCTCGCCACCTTTACGCAGCTCTGTCTGCTCAGCCTCCCTTCCCGGAAAAGGGCTACCCAGGCGCTTGCTGGGCTGGCTCTCCTCTGGGCTGTGGAGGTCTGAGAGTCTCTGTTCAGTGCTCAGGCACCTGACCACGTCTGACGGTTTCAAGCAGCTCTTCTTAGAGATCTTGGGTCCACCAGGGTACCTCTCACCTGCCTCCTTCTCTGCTTTCCTCTCAGACTGTCTGCTTTCTTCTCGCCACGGCTGCCGCTTACCCTGGCTGTTAAAGGCATTGCTAAGCTCTGAGATGACACTATCAGAGCTCCCAAGCAGCGACTGGGAGTAGCTGTCCTGCTGGAAACCCGAAGGTGGCATGTGGATGCCACTGTCGCCGTTGATCTGAAGGGAGGCCTGGGCACCAGGTGCCATGGAATAGGCTTTGGGGGGGGCAGGAAGGGCCAGTGGGGAAACCATCGAGCGTGGGGTGGAGCGATCTGACCAACTCGAAGGGGGTAGGCTGAAGGACAGGGAAGGAGTAGGCCTCGCCAACGAGGCAAGGTGGTCAGTGCGATAGATAGAAGCCTCCGGCATAGGAGGCAGAGGTGGGGTCAGAGCCAGAGATCGCCTGCCTGGGACCCCTACAGTCAGCGAGATCCACTCAGAGGTGACAGCTTGCATCTCAGGGGACAGAGCTCGGTGGGAGTGAGGCAGAGATGAGGGGGCTGGCATGATGAGCTTGCTGTGACTGGGAAACTTAAAAAGAGAAAGGAAAACAAAAGAAAGAAGCAGAAGGTATAGAGTCAGCATAAAGAAGAAAGAAGGGAATAATCACAAGGGATATGTGGAGAGGGGTGAAATGGAGACGAGCGGGACACTCTGGTGTCCACAAAGGAAATTGCTCAGGCTGGAGAGAAACTGGAATGTGTGTGCGCGTGTGACTGTGTGCAGGTGGGGGTGGATGGAAGAAGCAAGTGGTGTGGGGCGGGGAGGAAGGGTCCCGGTCCCCTCAGGGCAGCCACACGTGGCGCCGGCCTGGTTTGTGGAACCGGACTTTCAAAGGGACACACTGGAAGCTCCCCACCCTGCCCCACCCGACCCCCTCTGCCACCGAAGCCCTGACCCAGAACCATGGGGAAAACACGGTGGCCTGCCACTGCCCTGGCCTTCCCTTGGGCTTTTATTCTCTCTTCCAGAGAGGACAGTGAGCAGGGTAGTCAGTCTGTTTGGTAGTCTTGCTTGGCTACGGTCAGGCAAAAAATCTAGTTGATTTTTTCCCCCACATTACAACGTAGAATACCCTGTACCAGTCCCATACCCTGTTCCCATAAGATCACACAATATAGACCTCGATGGGCAGGAAGCCTGCCAATAAGCATCTCCTGGGGTCAGCAGTGGGAGGTTGGAAGAGGAGAAAATGATGTGAGGATGAGAGAAGAGGCCCCATCCGACGGTCATGCTGGGCCCCGGCCCTGCTCTCCGTCCTCTGGCCGCCCTCCCTCTAACTCACACTGGCAGACGGTCGGGCTCTTCGACGGAAGTCACCCCACCAGGCTCTCCTGAGCCCAAGGTCCTCATTTTCTCCTGGCTTTGGGAAAGTGGGGATGGGTTTGGAGTCACTTATATTTAAAACAAATTTGCGCATAATGATGTTCAGGAAAGCAAACATTTTAGGATAAATGTTCTTCCTCTCAGCCCAGTCTAGACAGAGATGCTATAAGTTACATTTTCAATCTGGTTTCTGCTTGCAAAGAATACTCTGGGTCTTTACCTTCTGCAGGCCAAGCCTGACCAACAAGATGAGTAAGAGAGCCGTACTGGGCCGTGGTATGTCTGGTACGGTGGTGGTACCCCGCCCACCACTTCACTGGGGACTCCCAGTGCAGAGCTTTGGACACACTGATAAGGGTTCTTACTTCTCTTTCCCTCGTCATCTTATCCCCAGAGCAGTCACCTTAAGCTCTTCCTTTTCCCCTGAGATAATACTTCTCCAACCAAGTGTGTGAAAAATGCCATTTGTATGCATAAAAACAGACCTCGGTGTGTATACGCTGCGTTGCTGAGGACGGTTCTCGAGCACAGTGCTAAAGAACCGCCCGCAAGGGGCGTGTGCCATGAGCAGGTGGGTCTGTCATGATGACTGTGAAAACCAGTGACGAGAAGCTTAGGTACCTGTGGGCTAGCGGTGGTACTACGACTTGGGGAGGAGGAGTAAGGCAGGTCGATGTAATCCACCGGGTTTTTCACCAGTGGCCTTTTGATCACATCCACATAGGTGATGGGGAAGATGCCTTGCCGGGATGTCCCTGGGATCCTCCCTTCGTACCAGTTCTCATCCACCTGTCGAAGCAGCGTGATCCTCTCACCCTGTAAGACACAGCAAGGCACAGGCCTCAGCACACCCAAGGCCCTGCCTGCACCCTGTGCTGTCCTGCTGGTTTATTACATTCTTTGCTCACAAAAACCTTGCTAGACCTGGAAAGAATGAATGTCACTGGGACGGAGACACTAACAGTAGTAAAGCTACCTAGATGCTGGGAAGTTAAGCTTAGTCTTGAAATATCTTGGTAAAGGAGAAGGTCAGATTCGTTCCCCCAAGCTAGCTGGCAAGTGTAGTGTTTTTGGTTCACTGAATGCAAAACAGACATGCAAACTTCTCAAAGGCAAAGGGTTTAGGGGGAGGAGTTCCCTTTTTTCTTTCTTTTTGTAACTTTATTTTTTCCTGTACCATTACAGGAAAATTAAAACGTAAGTAAACATAAAGCAGAAATAATAATTACCCATAATATTATCACTCGGGGTTAACTACTATTAATATTTTGATATATGTACTTCCCAGATTGAATTCTATACTTGTGAGTTAGACTTGCACATATTTTTTCTTATAAAAATTGAGTAGGCACTGTATTTCCCTTTCCAACTTGTTTTTTTATTCTTAACAATATACTGTGAGCCTCACTCTTTATCAAGAAATGTAATTCTACATTCTGAATAGTGTTGCCCAGCTTAATGGACCAGTGAGGATACCCTCTCTCTCTCTCTCTCTCTAAAGCGCGCGCGTGCGCGCGCACACAAACACACACACACACACACACACACAGACTTAATCACTGGTCTCCTGGTGTTGGGCACCTGGGCTGCTGCCAGTGTCTGTCTCTTCTATAAGGGACTCACCTTTATCTAAGGCAAGGGCTCATTTCCCTCAATCCTCAAAAAAAAAAAAAATTAGTAACTTCATTAACTTTAGCAAGCCAGAGAATGTGGCGGGTAAAGAGCGTGTTGGAATTCCTGGGAAGAACAGTGTTCCTGTACAGCTCACTTGTGTTCAGGATAAGCACGCTGAGCTCCTCAGAGGCGATAATAAGCTAGAGTAACATTGGCGCCTCCTGTTGGCTGAGCGCCAACTAGATGCCACGTGTCACACTGGGGGCTTCACACCTGTTGTTTCATTTAATCTTACAACAGCTATCTGAGAGCCACTTAGCTTCAAATCATACACGAAAAAATGATGGCTTGGAAAAGTGATTTAAGTCCCTAAAAGCCACACAGCTGATAAACCGTGACTTTTGACTTCAAAGTTTTTCAGACTTCTCCTGGTGTCAAGAGACTGCTTTTCTCAACAAGGCCATACCACTGTAATGTAAAACCCACTCAGCGCTACAGTGCGTGTCACATCACTAGGTGCTCAATAAATGCTGGCTGGTACAGTTTATTAAAGGGGTCTTGGATTCCAGAAATACTGCCTTTACTCAATGACCTCAATGTAGCTAAACTTTGACACTAGCCTAGGGTTTATTTTTAAAATACCTCACCTCAGAAAATTCTCCAACTGTCCTCCCTGCTATCCTTGACTGGGGGCATCTTTAAGGCATTACTGTCGTGCCACACTGCCGTGGAGAACAGGGCCACCTAAGACAGCTCCAAAGCACGGGATGAGCAGGCCGCTTACCTTTCTGAAGGACATTTCTACTTGTGTATCACCGTTAAAGTTAAATTTAGCAATAGCTTCTCCGTATTCCAAAATCTGCACCGGTGGCAACTTCTTGGGCTGAGCCTTCTCCGCAGGAGGAAGAAGCTGAGAAAGGGAAAGAGGTAAAAGAGAAGAAAGTGGGGACATGGGAGAAAAGGAGGAAACAACACACAAGGTCTCAGTAAATAACTGGTGCTCTGGGCACCACCGGGCTTTTCCCTGAGAAAAAGGAGGAGCTGCGGTACCTCGATGTAGGTGCGCGGGAAGATGCCCACCCGGCCGTGGTGCTCTCCTTCGTACCAGTTCTGGTCAATCTGCTTATAAATGTAAACAATGTCTCCCTTCTGCAGAGGAAGCTCCCTGTCAACAGAGGTTCACGTGTGTTAGCAGACGTTCCAATACGTGTAAGATTAAGAAGCATAGTTCTTGAGCGAGAAGAGACCTCGAGTGAGGCCAAGCGGGCTACAGGACACAACGGTGGGCTCCATATTTGGACGTGAGAACCCTCCTAGACAGAAATGACATCACCTTGGCATTTTTCCAATCTTTTGTAGGATGGATGTTAATTTTCAAATGGACTGGTACCTGAAAATGCTCAGAAGCCTTATTAGTTTGTTATGGTTTTCTTCATGCCTTTTTTGGGAATGTTGTCCTGTGCTCAGAATGTTTAATACACAGCAATACACTCAACAATCTTAACTGATGTTCATTAAATGATGAAATGTTTTCTTGTAGATACTTTCACTGCCTCCGTTGCTTTAAATTACCATCACATGACTTTTCATATACTAACACCTTCCGCCATTCCGTCCATTTGGCCGCCCACCTGTTTCACCACCTGCCATCGCGCAGTAGAAAGGCTCTAAAATTAGGCAGATCTGGCTTCAAAAGCCAGTCATACCATTTCCTAGCTCTGGAACGCTGGGAAAAACCTTAATATCTCTGAGATACTTTATTAAAATAGGAGTTAACTCAAAGTTGCTGGAGAATTCAGCAACAAACTACAAATGAAACACCCGGCACGGTGCCTGTCATATGGTTAACACTTGTTATTCTCTTCCTTTTCACCATAAAGGGATCTTGGAAAGAAAAGTAGATTTTTAAATTCTCTTCATGCCTTTTTTCCAACATTTCCATGTCCATCCCTTTGTTTGCTCAATAGTGACGATGATAACTTCTAATCAGGACTCCTTTTTTAAGGCAAAAAAGGAGACACAAAGATAAATTATACACAAAAGGAGAACTTAAAAGGAGAACAAAAATTGTAACTTGAAATTTTCTTGAATAAAAGAAAAATAACCTAGATCTTTTCCATTTCTGCCTGGACAGAAAGGTCTCTGATTGCAATTTGGGGGCACTGTGCCTGCTCTGCAGTGTGCCAGGAAGTCCCACGGTATGTGAAAGATGCTGGCTAAACAATGGGGCCACATCTGGAAAACTTTACACAAAGTCAGCACTGTGCTGAATGAAAGAACAAGGCAGCCTTTGTGGGTCTCCCATTGGTAGACAGGCTTCTAATCCTAAAGGCGCCCGGGAAGGGATCCGGGGCATTTGTCTCTGAAAGAAGGAATGTCTTTGGCCAAATTTTTACCAGAGCCCTCCTTGGTAGTGTTCTAAAACCACCCCTCCCTCTAACACTCCACCATGGACACACGCTGAGCAAGACCCTCAGCATCCCTACCGTGCGGAGTTCTGCAGGCTTCGATGCTGCTACCCTAAGTGACTTGCAGCTGTGCAGGCAGGCGGGTGCCTAATGGGCCCACCATAAAGACAGGTGAGAATAGCCCTCATGAGAGGGAGAGGTGTGCATTCACAGTCAAAGGAGATGCACCATGGGGTGCTTGGGGCTGCCACCCTTCCCTGCAATGTGGACCACACCCCGGTCTCCCAAAGCAGCACGTGATGAGGTCCGGTGGTAACAAGTTAGCCAAATGGAGGCGCGGAGAAGTTCTGTGGGATAGAAATCTGTTCAGTTGAGTGTTCCCACAGAACACTTTTTTGAGTAATATACCATGGGGAGAAAAAAATAGAACCCAGTGACTGAAGAGGTTTAAAAGACTCAGGTCTACGGATCTGCCATTTGCTCTTTTTAAAGTCTGATGAAAGCACTGAGTCAGGAGCAGGCAGTCCTCTCTCCAGCACTGGCAATGTCGCTAAGTGGTGACAAGTCCAGTCTACCTCAGCTTTCTCACCTGTTCTATTTGACGGGGTTGCTCCAAGAAAAAACTGTTTTAACACTTTTAAAAATGAAGTCTAGGTAAATACAATATTATCAGTACAACACCATTCTTTGACTATTACATGGACCTTTCTCCCTTAAAAGAAAGGGAGAGGAGAAGGCATCTACTTGATTAAACTAAAAGTTAATCTATAAATCTTGGTTATCCTCTCTGGTTAAAAAAGGGGTACTGAGTTGCTATATCATGCAAAATGTCTTATAGGTATATTACCATGGCTGCTCTGCCAAGCATTAAGAGGCATTTTTATGCCCATTTTACAGATGAGAAAATTTGAGGTGGGAGATGTTGGTGACTTGCCCACGGTCACAGAGACAGTAAGTGGCAGAGTCGGGATTGTGAAGCCCACAGTCTTTCTGGCACTTGATGCCACCACCTCTTGTTAGCTGATGGGCTAAAGGACTGGAGCAATTACATACCCAAGGGCACCAGGTTTGTGCCCAGGTTCTGGAAACCGTGGCCTGGCTTTGTGCTGGAGATCACGGCCGAGCAGCCTCCACACAGCAGTTCCCGGCGTCTGAGGGTGGGAAATACTCCCCCTCATCACCAGACCAGACTGCAGGATGGCTGCTGGCCATTGCTGCCAATGAAAACTCACTGCCCATTTTAATCCATGCTTAAAAATTCATTCAGTTTAATCCTTTTGGAACCCTGCCTTTGGTATCATTCCCCAAATTTCATTCCATGGGAAATATAAAAGTTTATTGGTCATTTAAATTTAGGTGACACTGGGTTAAATAAGCTACTCGGGTTTCTTCATTGAAAGACGTCTAGAGCCAGCAATACGCTAATAGCAACGTATCTCTTCAAGGGTGCGTGGGAGGTATAGACACGTTAAGCAGTGGTCCCGGACTCGCTTCTATGATGGAAGACTCTATTTGAGAAATATTTTACAGAGAAACATACTTAGAGAAATGTTGGTCTCCTGTGGGTTCCTACAAGCCTTTAACCTCTCAGGATGTTGTAGCAAAACTGGTAAAGTTATCTTCCTAGAGACTGGTTCTGGTTCTTTCCGTGGAAAGGGTGGGTCAGATTGAGCCATCACTTAATCAAGCAAATTGAATCTCTATATAGGAGGGGGCAGGATGTCAAAGTGGAAACAGCCCCGGCTCTGGCACAAGGCTGCCTGGGTTTGAATCCTGACTCCATCACTGATCAGCTTGGATAAGTTCCTTAACCTTGCAGTTCCTCAGTTTCCCCATTTATACAAAGGGAAAGTAGTAGTACCGACCCCACGGGATCACAGTGTAACCTATACAACACTGTAATATAGCATAAAGCCCTTTGAACAGTGCTCGGCACACGATTAACTCCATAAATCACTGACTTTTATCAGTTACTTCTCCAACTCTTCTCTATAAGTGAACTTCTGTGTTTCAAAGAGTCAGTTAAAATGGCACTTACTTTAGTGTCTGAGCTTTAAAGTCAAATTTGGCTCTGGCAGGTCTCATCTAAACACAAGAAACAATGTCAAGTTAAAAATCACAATTCACATACAATGGAAAGGACACATTTTCACAAGTTTCCAGAAAGCAAAGCAGAAAAATTCAATCTAACCAGTTCATTCTGGTGTATACATCTGGCCAATCGCACTGTCTGACTCTAGCAGAACACTAGGTGGATGTTTGGTTAACTATGTCATACATGAGACTCTCCTGAAGGAGGGCCAGATTTGGGGAAGAGATGGTTAGAATAGTCCCAAAGTTCTAGTGCTATAGTTTCCCAAAGCTGACCATGGCTATTAAACAACAAAACAAAAACCAAAACCAGAGTCAGCCAAAAGTCTTACTGTTGAGGAATTATCACTGTCTTAATCTTACATTTTCCATTCAACTGACTTAAATTACGATCTGCAAGTGGATGAAACCATGACTCATCTTCAACTCCATACATTTCTCATGATCTGTGAGCTCATCCAAAAAGCCAGATAAAGTGAGCCCTGAGCTCATGCTTTCACCAAGGCTTCCCTTCCTATTGGGTAGTCCTCTCCTTCCAGAACTCCAGGCGTCCTTTCTTCATCATGTCTGTCATTAAATCATGCCAACCCTTCCTCAATCTCTATCCCTCCACAGCCCTGCTCAGGTCTGGCCTCTAGTTCACAGGCACAAAGCTTCCTTTGACTTCACTGCTCTTCACACTAATCTACCGTCACTCAGGAGCACAAATAACATTCCTCAAATACTTCCATCACTTCACTTCCTTGCTTTGAAGTTGGCTGAGGCTCTCAACTGTCTCTCAGATCAAATTTCAATTCCTGAAGTGGGTTAAGGCCTTTGGGTAATTTCTCCCCACTCATACCTAATAGCCTTTATCTCTTATTACACTCTTCCTCTTCCCCTCAGGCAAGTCTGTTGGCTACACCTCATCTAAGCCCCCTTCTCTGTCTGGAATTTCTTCATTTCCAATTCCGGCAAAAAAAAAAAAAAAAAAAAAAAAAAAAAAAA
>PVJI01010278.1:0-61211 GCA_004026765.1 Micronycteris hirsuta
GGTGCATGTGCACCATCTCTGACCAACTATTCCCACTCTTCGGTGACTACCACTTGAGCCCTTTTGCTAAACTTCATTAAAAAGTCATCTTCGTTCTGAGTCTTCCCTGCCTGGCATTTTTAATGCAGGTTTCACTGATGTTCTGGTTGATTCCATCCATGGTTTCCAGGCCGAGGCTCAGGTCAGGCCTGGGCCCCTCACTGGCCAGCCGCCCTGCGGGTGTCAGGAGTCCCGGGCCTGAGGGCCAGGCCAGCTCTGCACACTCCCCAGTGCTCTGCCCCTTCACTGGGAAGACTGCCTAGGCTTGCCCCACTCCTTGACAGACAGACGGTGAGACTGTTTGGGGCGCTGACTGAAAACCCAGGGTTCAAAGGGCCTGATTCTCAGATTCTCTGGTTTTCAACCAACTGTCTGGTCCATGAACCTGTGAGCTGTTGTCCACGTTCTTCAACTCTGGCAGGAGTTTACCATGGACAATTCTGAACTTTATTGCCTACATGAGGGGAACTTCAGATATGAATAAAATCATCACTTTGTGAGATGTCTTAGAAAATAATTCCAAATATTTTACAGCTGTGTTTTTTATTGTCATGAAGAGATCTCAAAAACAGAATTGCTTCCTTAAGAACTCCTCCTTATCAAAAACTAACTCATCCCCTTGTGGGACCTGGAAATGCTGCAACTTGGCAAGAAAAAGTGGCATGAATGCATTTATTAACAAAATGATACCAAATATAATGATCAAAATTGACCCCAGATAACTCCAAACTTCACATTGTAGGGCAGTTTGGGGGTCTTACCTATCAAAACTGATTAGTCAAAAGTCTAGTCCTAAAAATAGAGAATGAGTTCATTAATCTTTGATTTCAGATGCCATTTGATTCCCACCTGCCATGAACACCCTGGTCTCAGTGAGGGGGGAACTTCACCTTGTTTGTTGATGATTTTAAAACTGAGTTGATGCGGCTGGAAAACAGAAGCTAAAATGGCAGAATATTCCCACCTCTCAATTACAAGACTTTTTTGAGTCCTTGGAAGATACTTTCACTCAGAAGAAAGGAACAGTGACAGACCAAATCAAATGCCCTCAGATGAAGTGTTTAGATAAATCAAAAAATGGGAAACTATGTTCGTATCATCCAGCAAAGATGCTTCTGCATCTTGCAAAGAAAAGGACCTCAGAAGTCGGGGTTCAGGAAAGCCCCAGTCTGTGTGGTTTCTCGGGTCACGAAGCTCTGGCGTTTCTGTGGCAGCCCGAGGACCCTGGAGTCACAAGCACCTGGGAGCTGGCCACTGGAAGTCCTCTCTTTGGCCAAATCCGACTCAGGCATTTCTGAATCTTTTCCCACCAGCCTTCTGGGGTGTTTGTGTTCACATCTGCACCATTCCATTTCAGCAAGGGTCCCGCTGGGTCAGTGTGGCCAGCAGCACCTCACCCCAGCGGCTTCCACCCACCGACCCCACCCTGCCCGGCTGTCAATCCCCCGTCCCAGGCTGCCCTCTGAGCTGAGCCCGTCTCTCCGCTGCCCTGCGGGTCCCCGCCACAGCGGTCTCCACGTTTGTCGCTGTGCCCCCCTTGAAGAAAGTCTGTCTTGCTGTGCTATAACCCGTGTCATGGATACATTTTTCCTCTGACATCTGGTACATTACATTTTCTCTAACACCTCCTCGATGCACCAGAAAACGAGCCTCCGAAATCCTGCACCCAGCTGGCGGGCTCCAGCCTGCTCTGAGGTTTAGAGCTCCTTCCAGAGCCTCCAGGCTTTCGTAACCCGCAAAGCCTCCCCTCCCCATCGCCTGTCCTCGTTCCACCCTGGGCGTGGACTTGGAGTCACTGTGCAAGTGTTGATCCACACTCAACTCACCACTGACTGCAGGGGTCTCTGCGTCAGCCCCCTGCCTTGCAAAAGCTTCCCCTGCCCAATTAACCATCTTCTCGAGTTGGGGTGTGCGGGAAGGCAGAATGAAGTCTGAGGAGAAATGCAAAAATTTCTATTTAAGAAATGTTGCCGCAGCCATGTATGATTTCAGACCACAGCCCGTATTTGTCAATGAAAGGAGGATGAAGTTGCGCCAGAGTTCTGGTTCTTTCGTTTGTTTGTTCTTGGGCCACCGGAAGTCCTCTTTCATGGAGTGGCATCTTTCATTGGAATAGTGTATCAGGGATGATTAGTATATTCTCTGAAAACATTTAGTTCAAGACCATTAACTCAAGCCCTAAAAGCGCTGGTTTGCTTGATGACTGGGGACCAGACATGGGAAACAGAAACCACTAGGAATGTCAGTGGGAGAATCAACACAGGGAACAGGTTGTACAGGTGCGGGAACTGCTGAGAAGCCAGAGGACAGGGACTAGTATGAGCAGGAGGCTGAGGGGTCCCTAACCTGGAGGGAGGGTGTGGGGCCCCTGGAGAAGCCTCCGAGTCCCTATGAACTTCAATGGCACAAGCTGCAGCTGCCAGGGAGGCCAAGAATGAGGATGATGCACACCCTGGCTCCTCCTCACCTCCTCCTGTCAGTCCCCCACCCCGGGGCCCTCCAGGGGTGGGGGCTGGCGGAGGTCAGCACCTCCTGCCTAGGGAGGATGGGAGGGGGACGGCTGGCCCTTGGAGCAAACAGGGCAGAGCCTGGCATACCTGGGGATTCCCAATGCAATGCAGGGCAGCGCTGCCCTCACACAGTGAACAAAATGCCCAGCTGCCACTGGGTTTGTTTCATGAGTTTGCTTCTCGTCCAAGCTGGAAAATTATAATAGGGAGGCATACTCGATCGCTCTCCTTGCCTGTAGACCCTCCAGCCTGCAGGAGTCTAAAGGAGCAGGCCCTCACAGCATCCTCCTGTCAGGAAATGTTGGCCTCTGAGCTTACATAAAATTGTGAAAAAGCAATGCCCGTTTGTCCTTTCACCATTAAGAAAAGCGGAGGATTTTAGTGGAGTTTTACTGAATAGGAGCACTTAGATGCTCTCTAAATTGGACCAACACAGCTGGTGTGAACTGCATTTCCTTGTACCTTCACTTGGAAGAAGCATTTGGGAAGCAGAAAGAAGTATTTCAACAGGAACTTCTTTTGGTGATGAAAATTGCAGAAGGGTTTCAGTAACAGCAAACAATTAAGACCCATTAAGTCCACTGTCTCATGATGCTTAACACTGTCAAATTCCGAGCGACTCAACGGCCGCAGCTGGGTGCCAGGAGCGTTGGAATGCACCGCGTCTCCTCCGCTCTGTGACAACCGCCTGGCAAGTGGTGGGGAAGGGTGGCAACGCTGAATGTTGATTGGAGATCAGCAGCCGGCTTGGAAAAGAACCTGATATTTCCCAGTCGTTAAACACAAGATTCAGGACAGCTACAGGAGGGAGAGAGAGAGTGAGCACATTCTCGAATATTTAGCAGTGAGCACTTCGGATATTTATCATTTGCTTCTGGTTTTTGATTTAGTTGAGAGAATGCAAGCCACGGGGTTTTATTTTTCATTCTATCAGACAAGTCTATAAAAACTAATGCTAGAAATAAGCATGTCTTTGAACTCCAGCGCTCCTGTGCTCTCTCGGCGTCACTTTTACAGACGGTAACCATGGAGCTGTTCTGAGACAGGGCTCTGCTCTTCGCACAGATTCCGAGCTTGCCTGTCTGCAGAGCTCCCCCATATGAGAGCAGAAAACTCAGGCTCCCCTGAAACCCATTCGCCTTTCCTTTGTTTCATGTCCTTGGGGTTCTAATGTGCTCCGGTTGAAGCTGATGACTTGGGAGGGACCGTCAGACAGATCTGTCCCTTCTCGGAGCTGTAGGCACAGATGCTGCCATGGACTTGGATAGAAATCCACTCTAATGAGAACCGAATTAAATCGAGCATCTCAGCTACAGATGTTGGGAACACTTTTCAGCCGCTGAAGGAGGTCAGAGTGAAGGACACTCGTGGCATCATCGAAAGCAAATACTGCCTTCCAGGTCCCGCCAGCCTGTGAAATTCCCTTCAGCACCACAGCGGAACCACCTCGTGCAGCCAGGACAAATGACCTGGGACCAGTTCAGCGGAGCAGCTGGTTTAATGTCTCCTTAAGTCTCCCAGGCACGACCTGCTGTTCAGCTGGTGTTTCCAGAGCGGCCTCTGACCTCTGCTCTCCCTCGCCCACACACCATCTGCTATGGTCTGCACGTGTGTGTCCCCTCTCAATCCGTACGTTGAAATCCTACCCCCCAATTGATGCTATTGTAAGGTGGGCTTCGATGAGCGTTGGGTCACCAGGGCTGCGGCGCATGGCTTGGATTCGTGCCTTCTCAAGAGACCTCAGAGAGCTGGCCCGCCCCTGCCACCCTGGTGGACACAATGAGAGGTCAGCTGTCCTAGAACAGGACCCTGGCAGAGAACTTCTAAAAATTGCATGCGTCATAAAAGTTACTTATGATAGCTAAGTGTGCCTCACTCTACTTTCTTAAATCCACACTCACCTTAGTAATAGAGTGACAGCCACAGACAAAAAAGAAAGAAAGAAAGGAAAGAAACGGAAAGAAAAGAAAAGATAAGATTGAAAGATTGTTGGGTCACATTCAGGTTAAATAGCAATGAACGCTTCACCCAAACATCGCTAACTTCAACATGACATCTTTTAATTTTATTTTTTGACCATGAACACAACTCACAAGCACCAGTGAAGTTTGCCTAAGATTTCCCATCAGCCTCTACCTGACAGCACGCAACAGGGAACACAGGGGAGTCGGGCCAAAGTTTTCACCTTCGATACAGAGCTCCAGTCCACAGGGAGTCCGTGACTGCTTGCAGGGTACCACGCACGCATGCCCTCCTGTTCTCTCTAGTTCCAAGGACGCGCTCGGAGCCAGGCACTGCGCTCCTGGCAGCAGGGCGTGGTTACGGGCCGGGTCACGCACGTAAGCGGCTGGGCAGGGACCCAGGTCCCTCCAACCTGCACTGCCAGCTAAGGCCTTTCCCGCCGCGGATGGGGCTCTCGGTCCAAGAGTTCCCTCGCGTGTGCACGTGAAGGGGCGTTATCCACATAGAGGGCACCCTCCGTCTGGTCCACGAGCAGAGAGTCTTCTGTTCGCACAGTCTCCTTTCTGTCTCCTCGCATCTGGCGCTCTTCGGGCGTGACTGAGAGTCTCATGAAAAGAAAGATAGGCTTTAAAGGAGACAGAGCCGGGCCTGCCCTCACAGTGCGTGCGGAGGAGTAAGTCTGTGAGGCGCCGGGGGTGTTCATCAACTCCACGGGGGAAATGCTTGGGCAGTGTGCATGCGCATCTAGTCCCCGCGAAGGACCCCGCGCACAGTCCACAGCTTTATTGGTCAATTATACCTCAATAAAGCTGAAAAAAGCAAAATTAAAAAAATATGGGGAGATATTAAAAGAAAAAAGGCTACAAATAGATGTATGACCTCTATTAATAATAAACCCTTGGACAAAACTGTTCTATCACAGGACACAAAATATATAAATAACTTAGAACAGTCCCCTGCACACCGTGAGCACACAGTAAACATTAGTTATTAATATCACTGATGGTATCTACCTAATCGGGATTGTTTTCTGATTTAGTGACTTCCTGGGTTGCAACTGTTTTCACAGACACGAGATGTAGGGCTGTTTGTTGGAGTCATGCTTTGAAGACCCCCAAAGGTCCCCCGACCCTGTTGCTCTGCGCTAAGTTGCGACCTTGACCTGGGTGCTTAGTAATGAACCTCTTCTTGCACAACTGAGATATTCGTAGTTTTATGAAAGAGAAACCAATTTCTAAAATGAAAATTTGAATTATCATTTAACCAAAATATTTATATTTTAAGGTGATATTTTGCTTTTCCTGTATCAATTGATACGGAAAGTGCCATCTTTATTATTACTCACTCACAGCTTTTGTTACAAAGTATTCAGAATCAATGTTTTTTTATTTGTCAGATTCAACTGCGATTTATTAGCAAAGAGTCATAGCCCATTTTTAATCATCTAATCTGAAAAAATCCTATCCTGCATCTCGTCATTCAGTTCCCAGTTCCCTTTAGTTTACATTTCAACATCTGGCTTCATGTCTTGAAAACTCGGGGTGCTCCCAGCTCCCTGAGCCCTCCACGCGGCAAGCTGGTATTGGCTGAGGGGAGTGAAACCCGCTCCTTCCTCAGCCAAAGTAAGTCACTTTAAGTCACACTCGCAGTAGAAATAGGAAGGACTGCCAGCAGAGGTCCTTGGAACAGGCTGGTTGACAACAGTCACTGCTAAAAGGCACAGCAGGGAAGTTTTACAAAAGGCTTCAGTTCCAAAGGCCAAGAATCAAGGTATGAAAAATCAAGAAAAAGAGTCTCCCTCATCAAAGATTCCTGTTTTTCGGGCTCCGAAACACACGATTTGGCCAGAACGGAAGCAGGACGAAATCAGCCCAGGGAGTACCGCTCACGTTTTAATGACTGGCCTTCTCGTGTCCACCTTCCCCTAGCGGTTCCTCGCGGCGATTCATACCCAATTAAAACACATCAAGCTGCACGGCATCACGCTATTATTTCTGCCCTACTACGGGAACAAAATAGCTTTCACAGCGTATCACGAAATGTCTCTAAGTATTTCAAAAGTTCCCCTTCCCCTCCTCTGGTTCTGTTGTCTGGCTGAATAATCAAGTCAACAGGAGAGGGACTGACAAGAGAAAATCAACTGAATTTTGGGTGCACAGGAACCCCACGCTCATGGGAGAGTCAGACATTCTGAGATAGGGGTGAGGTGATGCACCTAGGGGCTTCCGAACATGATTGCAGCGAGAGCACATGCTATTAACTAATAGTTCATCCTGCTGTGCAGGTATGTCAACAAGGTTTTCTAGAATAATCTCTTATTACGGGCAAGGCTCCTCATTCAAATTCATCTAGATAGTTAAGGGGGTGGGATGGTGTGGGGGACAGAAGTTACTCTTGAATCCACAGGATCTCAATCGCCTTTAGCTCAAAATAATCCACACATCACTGAGGCACATCTTGGAGTAGCTGGTTCTGAGCCCCGCAATACTGTACCAAAAATCATCTCTTTCCATAAATATCCTGAGGAAGGGTGGTAACGGCCAGGTGAGGCTTTGGGTGATGTGGGGCAGAGATAAATCGACAATTGCTGGTAGTTCCGAGTGTCTCTCTCCTAGTTGAGCCCCACTGGTTGGTTTATGTGAAATGGTTCTGCAATATTGGTGGCACAAAAGTTGTCAAAGATAAAGAGATTCTTCTGCAAAAGTGATAGGATGCAGAGCTATGTATTATTAAAAAAATCTCCAGATTAAACACAAACTGTGTGTGATCTAGGATATGCAGGCACAGACTTCATTCAGACTCTGCTAGCTTTATATCGATAAGCATCAATAAAGTAAAACCACGCTTTAAAAAGAACACTTACAATACACCGCCATGACTTATTTCTTTCTTTAAAGAAAAGAAAAAAGTGCCCAAATAGATTATAAACTCATTCCGTTAATCAGGCAACGTAATAGGGACTTCCATCTGCACTCCATGGGTTCTTGGATGCCCTCAAAACCCGTGAACTGCCTAAGGTTGAACTCAAAATTTCGTTTATACGTGGGTAGGAAAATTTCAGTATTTTATTCAGATTCTCCAAGGAAGCCCATGCCTATCCCACCAAAAAGTCAAGGACTGCTGTTCCCAATGAAATTAGTGGAATACAAAGAAAATGAAATATTCCGTAACCTGTTAGAGAACATAAAATAACTACAGCATCAACCTCCCGAGAGAGTAGGATGTGCCCTAGTTTGGTGTATGCGGTGAGTTAACACCCTTTGGAAAGCCAACATTGTGTTGATGGGAGAATAGAGTGGGATGGATTTCACATCACAGAAAAGTCTCACCGTGATCTGCCATTGGGTTTGCTACACTAGGTGACTCGCCTTTTGTTTTGCTTTGGTTTGGGGTGAGATTTTGCATTTGCTCATTGGAGTATGCCACATTTCCAAAAACAGCCAGCAATAATGACAATGCAACTCATACATGCATTTTTTGGTGTGTGTTTATCCATAAATTCTCTAAGTTTTGCATATTTTGGATGTATATCCCTAAATTTTGAATATTTTTTCAAAGTATTCAATAAATGAAAAGCCAAAATGATTGGCTTTTGAAGCTTTTGGTCAATTGAAATTTCTTAGAATAAACTGGTACAGAAAAAGCAGACAAGAGCAAGGGAAGAAAAAAATTATGCTTTGCTGTATAAACTGAGTCCCCTGGAGTGAACAAACTCTTCCTTTCTGAATCCTGAAGGCTTGGGAAGACTGGCATTTTACAAAGAAGTTTACAATATGCCTTTTAACGACATGAACTCACTCATTAACATAATGCTGACTTGGGACAAAAAAGTTGGAATGGAATAAAATGCCACAATTTTGTAAGTGTTAGTTTGAAAAATACATATATTGGAGAAGGCACGCTCTAGAGACATGAACCCTAAGCCGGGAAACTTATCCAGTTATTTTCTCCTTTCTTTGCTCGCCCACGCATGGTGCCTGCCTGGCATTGTGACTGAGTGGGCCGTTCCTCCCCACTTCCACACGACGCTCTGCCCACGGTAAAAATGAAAATGAAGAAAATCACCCAGAAGGTCGTGGCTCACACGAGGAGTGTATTTAGGAGTCATTTCAGAAAAAGATGTTCTCTGACCGACCGCGTGGGGGCCACCGCAGGCCCGGCGGGCCGGGGACGGGTGGTGCCGAGAACTGAAAACACACCGACAAGGCAGCCTGGAGAATGGCAGGGTCTGTTTTTTCCTGTTTGAATGTCATATGCAAAAGAGCAGGAATGTAAATAAGCATATTTAACCTAGTGATTTTTAATATACTAATTTTTATAGGGCAGTTTGATCGAAGAACTCCAATTTATAATAAGATTTCTATTTAATGGCAAACTCTCAAAATTAAAATAATGATGTTCAAAGGGAACACTCTAGTTACTATTAATTGGTTATACTCTTAGTTAATGTGCATGGACGGGGCTGTCTGCAAATACATTTTATTGCCTGTTTCTACAACAGCCATTTCCTGGAAGCGCACACACGAACGAGTGTCCAACCCAGGAGGGAGCCGTGGACAAGCACCACAGCCCGCCCCACTGCACCCCCTGACCCCCGCCACCATGCTCAGGGCAAAGGCTCGTGTGGAATGAATCAACACACGTGAAATCTGAGCACTTTCAGAACTGTGATTAAGTCAAGGAATAAACCCAATTTTAAGAGCAGCTGCCTGCTCAGAAACACCAGTGGAAGTGAAAGATGCTCGCCCTCGGACGGGACCTCAGCAGAGACTTCCATGCTAGCACCGTTGATGTTTTCTGTGTTTAGATAGTTTCACAAAAACAAAAAGGAACACGTCTATATTGCTGGAGTCACCTATCTCGATCAAAATAGTTTAAAAGCTAACTCTCATAATAAAATCACAAAACCGCATTAGCTCATGCTTTGAGAACCCTGGAGAACTTCTGAGGCTCAGGGGCCATTCCAAGAGGTTCGCCATTATTTTCGGAAAGGTGTGTTGTGGGGAAGACTCTGGGTTAGACAAAGATGAATTCAGTTGTTAAAATACAAATAAAACAACACTGTGCTGCATTTGCAAAGGTTTTCACTTGTACATCACCACATGTTAATTAGATGTGGTGTGTCCTCAACTTGCTTTTAGGGTCTGAAGGGGGAGCAGTCCTGGGGAGTCTGACCCTTCCCCTGTGGGTCGATGCTAACTGCAGGTAGCGTTGGAATCACTTGGTGTCAGGGGGGAACGTGCAGGTCTGGAGTGCAGGAGAATCTGAGAAGTAAACACCGTGAATTTTTTTCCCTTTGAGTGATCATGAGGCATTAATTCTTTAAAAAAATGCATACGGAGCCTTGGGGATGTACAAACCGCCAAGTCAGTCAGTGCACAGATGTAAATAAAAAGAAAAGAATTCTACTGACATCTCACGCTTCCCGTTTAGCACGGAAGAGAAGCACCTCAGTCATTCGATGATAAATCAGAATGAGACAGGTGTGCAGAGAGGTGGATGGGGGCTGAGGGCCAGCGCAGAGCAAGGCCTGTGCTGGAAGCATCCCGACACAGTGGGAGGGGCCGGCGGAGCAGCTCAGTGCGGAGCAGACATCAGTTCCATGGAAACGTTCTTTGCAAAGGAAGGTTTTGAGACGAGGCCACAGCATCAGCAGCAAAAAGCATAACGTAAGCCTAAACTTAAAAATAAAGTCTTTGTAAGCTTGTCTTCTGTTATCTTTGAAAAAAGTTTCCCCATGAACTCATCTTTTTATGGAGCATTTGGGATATTACACAGCTGACTTTATGTATTTCACAAGCTAAATTTAGACAATAATACTCAACTCTCAATTAAATTGTAAAAGAAATCTTTTTTTTTTTGCTTGGTGAGGGATTTTTTTTTTTTTTTTTTTGAGTCTCAAAGGCTGAACTTTGCTTTAATCCCTTTGAATTCTTAAGAATAAAAGCTATTCAAATAATGTGAAAACTTCTACCAAGAATCCTGGCACTTTTCCTGCAGATAAAATGGGCATTCCGTTCCTCCCACATACCAAACAGAGAAGGCAACACGACTATTTCCCAAACATAGATTTTTCCCTTCTCGTCGAATATTACGTAAATTTGGTACAATATATTACTGAAAAATCGATGCTGTAATCAATAGTTATTGATATATGGTACAACACGTGAGATTTAGACAATGCATAGCACAGAATTACATAAATTACTTAGCCATTACTGGGGTGCATTAGCTCTTCCTAGCTACTCGGTCAGCTTCACGAGGCAGGGCATCGTCTGTCACTTTGAGAACAAGCAGTAACAGCCGCAGTCACAGGTCTCGGTAGGAAATCACACCACAGTCATTGAGACCCCAGGGACCACTCACTGGGGACCTAGATGGAGGCAGGCCCGGTTCTCAGCACCTGTCCCCCCCACCCCGTCTCTATACACCATCCTATGAGGAATCACTCTTACCGTGCCCATTTCACAGGTGAGGGAATCGAGGCAGAGAGACTGTTCGATAAGTACTGACTAAGGTAACCACTGTTGGGAGCCAGGGGTTAGGTCGGGGTGAGGGTTCGGATTGCTTTCACCCTTCCCCTGCTCATGGAGAGCAGTTAGGGATGCCAGGTAAAAGGCAAGAGGGCTCGCTAAACTTTAATTTTAGATGAATAACAAATGATTCTCTGTTGTAATTATGTTCCATGTAGTGTTAAAGAGACACTGATACTAAACAATGACTTGTTGTTTATCTGAAATTCAAATTTCATTTTTATTAGCTAAATCTGGCAACCCTCCACTTAGGTTCCCCTCCCCAAACCCCTCCCACCTCCCCACCCGAGTTCCCTGCCTGAGGTCTGAGGATCTGACATACACTCTACAGACCGGCCTGTGTCAGTGTGCGAACACACACGCCTGCGCAGTAACTCCGTGTATCCTGTTCGAGAGGGTGTGAAAGTGGTGACACTAGTCCCCAAGTCTCCCTGAGCACTCGCCACGGTCACACGGTCTCAGCGTGGGTCACCACGGGTCTCAGCGCGGATCCTGTCTCCATGGCTGGACCCCCCAAGAACCCTGTGAGGGTTCAAAAAGAAGTCAGAAAAAATTAAATGATGAACACGGAATAGGAAAACACACAAAAAATAAAGAACAAGGACGTGAACCCACTCGTACCGTTCACTGCAACAACACCCGTGGTCTAAACCACAAAAATAATGAGTTGTCAGACGGTATATAAAAGCAACGCTCAGCTGTATGCTCTCATTAAGATACACACTTTAAATACAAAGAATTAGGATCCAAAGTAAAATAGTGGGAAATATATACCATGCAAATACTAATTACAAAACCAACTCCATTGAAATGGACAAAGAATAGAACACTTCAAAAATTAATACGTACAAAAATGATCAATAAGCTCACAAGAAGAGTCTCACTATTGCCAACCTCAGAGAAATGCTAATTAAAGCCACAGTGGGAGACCACTAGGCACCTCCTAACGGGTTTAAATCAAAGGTGACTATATGGATAACAAGAAGCCTCTGGCACTGCTGGTGGGAATGTCACACGGTACGATTTGGTGAGAGTCTCTTACAAAGTTTAACATCCACTGGCCCTGTGACCCAGCAACTGCTCTCCTAATCATTCGTGAAGAAAAATAAAAACTTATGGCCACAAGAAGACTTACACATAATCTTTTTCATAATAACCCCAAACTGGAAACAACCCAGATGTCTACCAACAAATGAACGGGTAGTGGACTGTAAGTCCACGTGACGGGACACCAGTCTGCAGGGAGGAGACACGGACTGTGGACACATATGACAGCACGCATGAATCTCAGCTGCACGCTGAGCGAAAGAGCCCAGGCACAAAAAGCTCCCGGCACTTATACCAAATTCCAAAGCAGGTGACGCTAGTGTAGGGAGGCACCAGCCAGTCAGTGGCTGCCTGGCCCGGTGGGGGGAGGGGTAACGGGGGCGGGTGATGCTGGTGAAGGGGACGCTGGGCTTTCTGAAGCCCGGAGGTGGTTACACGGGTGTCACATTTGCCCCAAGCCATCGAATTCTACCCTCAAAATGGGTGCATTTTACTGCAAGTCAATTTTTCCTCCATAAAGTTCATTTGTTAAGTCTTGATTTTATAGCAGTTGCTCTTTTGTGAAGGAAACTTTCATCAGTGCACACCGAAGAGGAAAGGGCTTGGTCCATGGATCTAGGAAACCATAGCTCCAGGACATTTTGGCTGTAGATAAAGAAATAAACGATGTGCAAATTAAGAGCTGAGATGTTGACTTAAGGTGTCACTCTGAAGCGGCAGTGCCTGGGGTGCTCTGAGGGTCCCCAGACCTGAAGATACAGAAGAAGTTACGCAGGCCACATTTGCCTCGATGAAGAATTTTGAAAACACACTGTTCAAGCACTCAGCTGTGCTGATATTATTTGAGGGCCTAGAGCAGTGCTTTGTTCTGGGTTCGAGAGATTATGGTGGGGGGGTTGTTTGCAATTAACTAGCTCAGTAAAAGTCAGTGTAGAAAAGGAAGTCACATTACTATAACTGATTTCAGGAACTCATATCACAGCAAGACAATAAAGCTGTCACATTTATTTTCCTCCCATTTGCAATTCTGAAGTGATCATGTACACCCCCAGACATATTACAAACTGTGTGGCAAACTTCTCCACACTGACCACCTCAGCCATAAAGCGCGGTCCCATTCTTACTACACTGTCACCTAAAGTAGCTAACGCTCTGTGTATGCCCATAAAAAGTAATGACGATAAAATTAAATTAGTGTTCAAATCCCCTTCTCATGCTCAGAGGTCACAATCAAGCATGAAATTCCAAAGCAGATATCAAGAGCTGCTTGTGATTTAAAAAGGAATGCTAATCTCTCCGTCCCATTTAATTCTCCATGGATTTCTGGGTTCCTTGAATGATGATGGTGTGATTACTAAATATCTCCTGTGCTCCCCTATTTATCTAGCAAATCACTAAATTCCTGTAAAATTTTTTATTTTAGAGAGGGAGGGGAAGAGAGAGAGACCAAGAAACATCAATTTGTTGTTCCAGTCATTTATGCATTGATTGGTTGATTCTTGTATGTGCCCTGACCAGGGATCGAACCCACAACCTTGACATATGGGAATCATGCTCCAACTAACTGACCTACTCAGCCAGGGCTGAATATAAGTCTTATAGAACATAATGAGCAAATCTAAAGCTGATCTTGGAGAGTGAGTGTGCTAGACTTCCTAAAAAACAGCTGAAAAAGTACAACAGTATTACTGACTTAATAAAAGTAAGTTCAAAAACATGTTGATTCATTATAGTGACATTTTCAAGTTTTCCAATCAGTAGATCATAAAATACTAGGTAACACATGGAGTAGAAAATATCGGCTAGATGTTCGGTAAAAAACAAATCTACCTCAAGTGAATGGATAACAGGGTTGACATGTTTTTATATCTCAGGCTTACCCTCAATCATTTTATTTTTAAAAATTAAGCAATTTTTGCAAATTTAGAAAGCTTTCTAAATTGGCTTATTAGAATTGTGTGGAGAAGCGCTAGTACTGAAGAATATCAACCCTGTTGATGACGGTCGCTGGACAGTAGCATCTGCATGGAAGCCTAAGTCCTGTCTGCCCCCACCCTGCCCCCCCTGCCCCCAGCCATGGACAGGCTGCAGTTCAGGATGCGTGGTGAGGACTCAGTGCTGTCCCGGCCAATGCAGCGAATGGCCCTCGGCCGTTGCCGTGCCAGAGGACTAGCCACACCGAAGGGACAAGCCCACTTGGTGATCTCCGTGCCTGCGATTCCATTCCAGAGTTTGAGACCTGTGAGCGATTTCCTCACCTGCAGTCCTACTGAGGGAAAAAACTCTTATCCAAATTACGAGCTTTTTGTCTCTTTGGCCAGCAGAGCTGTATTCACATCTGTTGCCAGACAAATTAAAAACGACAAATAAAAGGCCAATAAATGTCTCCCCCAATTAAAGGGAGGTCACTTTTTACCCATTTAAGTGGTAATTAAATAATTCACTAAATTTAAAGCATTTCAGTTAATAACATAATTTACTCATTATATGTGTCATTAACTATAATATAGGTCTACCAGACAGAGAAGGTCAGAGTAAAGTTCAATTGGGAGTTAAAATGTATTCTGTAATAAACTACAAGTGAGCGCAAACACGTCTTCACCCAGAACTAGAGTAAGATGGTTTTAATCAGACACAATCAGGAAAAGCATCGAGGCTCATGTGTTTGTCTTGCATGCCCCAGTCTTCACAGGCAGAGACACAGTTACCGCGTGGCAGGCACCAGTGTCCCCGCAAGGCCAGACGCGGCCGGAGAGCCCACTACCGGCGACCTGCACGTTTCTGGGGAAGCGCACGCAGGCCGGTGTGTCCCCACGCCAGGCGAGGCAGGGACACAGCCAAAGAAGGGCCAGTGGCGATGGCGCACTCACCCATGCGTTATTTTACAACAGAAATGGATGATTTCCATCTCTTAGTGTGACGGCGACCAGTTCCCTCAGTGACACGGGGAATGCCTGGTGGACCAGCATCTGGGACGCCTGTGAAGAGTCACAAAGGCACTGACCACCTTTGCAAATGCATGGGTCAGCCTGTGCGTCCCTGCTTCCACCGGGTGTGGGAGCATCGTCACAACAATCCGCAATAACAAACTCTTCGAACAATCTAACAGAAAGAATTCACCTATAGGTTTGGGGAAAAGATCTGCGGTAATTTTGTAAGAAAAAAAGAACTCAGTTTATCAAAAATTTACTAAGGCAGAAGTGAAGGGTAATGCATTGAAATTAAAAATAATAACGATAGCATTTTCACTGAATAAAAGTATACATAAGAGTCGTTATACTCTAAAATCTCCACTGTTGATACTAATTCATTGATGTTTTAAAACACCTATAAGCTGGCAAAATAATAATAAAAATGAATAGAAAGGCCTATACCATTTTTTTTTTTGTATCTGCTCTAACTACACTGATACAATCGGAATTACTGGAATAGGAGCTAAGAAGCCGGATTTGATTCTGGCCGATGCTCCACCTCATGGGTGATGTTGAGGGACACTCCCCAGTGCCCCTGGTTTGCAAGAGTTCAACGCACATGAAGAGACAACGTTTTGTACCAAGTGATTGCCTAGATCTTTTAAAAAGTCAGTAAAGGGAATTTTGATGGAAATTGTTCATTTGTTTAGAAAACAGAAATGCTCAAATGATGGTTTCTGGTTCGACTGCTTAGTCACAGCGATTTAATAATTTTGGCTTCTAAATGATGAACATGCTGTTAGTAACACTTTCTGATAGGAAAAGAATGTCAAATGCTCATAATTGCTACTAATTAATAAGCTATGGATTAATACTAATAATGTCTCTTATAATAAAGCTTCTTCTCTTACAAACCTTTTGCATTGCTGATTTTGACATCGATCTACTTTAGAGACTTCTTTTCATTTTAATAACAAAGAGCATAAAATAACATTTAAAATTATGTACAACTGTCTTTTTTCTGAATATGGGGTAATAACAGTGCCAAAAAAACAAGCGACAAGCTGTTTGCGGCCTCAGATATGCGGAGAATTCATTTCTGTGCTGGCATGGACTGTAATTAGAAATGCTTCTTCGCGCCATGATTAAACCGGTAACTATGGTAACGGAAGCAGGGAGGCAGAAGTGCAAAGGGAGAGATTCTGCTGGAGCCAATGATGCGCTGTTATTCATCTGTTTATTTTTGAAGTCCTTGGAAAAAAACAGATCTTTAAAATGCATATTAATTTTGTTCCAATTCCTATCACTCACTGGCAATAGATTAAAATGTATTATTCTTTAAACACACCCCTGCGCAGGGTCAGTCAGAACAGACTCAGGTCGGTACCACAGGAGACAGCATCCAATTCGTTGTTATCAGGACAGCACTCGGAGTCTCTGCCCATCTCCCCCCGTTTCCAAGGGGCTGCATGGCAACAGAGCAATGACGGAGCAGAAATTTTCAGTAAGAAATTGAGTGTGGGGAGTCTCGGCCTGTTTGCCACAGATTTATAGCAAAACCACTTGTTTCTTCGCTGCACAGGCAACAAGTTCAGATTAGGAGGCAGCCCCCACGGGCGGGGCGGTGGCAAGGTGGCTGGCAGCACACCCTCCCCAGGGCCACGGTCCGGGCTCCCTTGCAGCTGCCCGGGCCTCCGCACAGACCCCCGCCCCCCTAGGAGCAGGCTTCCGTGTACAGGTTCTGGTCTGGAGACCGTGAAAGAATGTGAGGAATATTTAAAGCGGTTTCAAAAGGGAATATCAATCAAAACTGCTGAAAGGTACAAAAAGTAAGCCATTTGAGAAGAGGTTTGGTTTTTCTCTTTAATCATCTACCGAGGCTAGAAAAACCTCGGAGGGAACCAAGCATGTGAGCCGAAGCCACTCTGTCTTCATGGAAGGCAGAACGTGGCAGAACAGCACGCATTCCAGAAAAACAACTTCGATTTATGCAATTGCTTCTGTACAGACATGACAACTTGAATATCTCACTAAATAAGCTGTAGAATCAAATTGAATGCAATCAAAAAAGACATAAAAAACAGCATGTTCTTGTTTAGCACAAGAACTGACTAAACATTTCCCCCAAATGTTTAGAGTTCATGATGCTGTAACAGAGGTTCTGGGTTGAGAACTGCAATGCTCCTATAAACCTTCTTTCCACGTGAAATAAATTAGGAAGCTAAATTATTTCCAAGATGGAAAAACGCGTCTCGACTGAGACAGGGCGCGAAAAGACTATTTGACGTTTCAGTAAAACTTCAAAGAACTGACAGCAATTAGCTGACGTTACCACAACGTCCCATTCATTTACTCGTCCTGCCAGCCACTGTGACGCATCTGCCACCTGTGAAGTGCTGTCCTTGGTTCCAGGATACAACTGTGAACTGGGGAGGTCAACCTCTTGCCTCGTGCAGCCTCCGTCCTCGGGAGGGATGCAGATGGCGAATCAGCAAGTACAGAGATTACACGGCGTTTCAGATCGTGATGACAGCTCCGGAGTCAATCGGTGGGTGACGGAACCGAGGTGGACTGTCAGAAGCCCCCTCCCCCTTTGTGGGGCTGTCAGGGAAGGCCTATTTGCAGCAGGTGAGGTTGGAGACCACACACAGGAGCCAGCGAGGGGAGGAACCAGTGACAAGAGGAGGGAATGGCAGGTCTCCATGGGCAGTGTCTGAGGGACCTGCTGCTGGTGGCCCAGCGGAGCAGTGTCAGCAGGAGAAGACAGGAGGCTGCAGGGGAGCCAGGGGAGAGATGGTGGGGACCTGGCTGGCCATGCCAGGGGTTGGGCGTTCCAAATGCATCAGTCCTCCCAACAGACTAAAATCTTTCATTTTCCCCTTTGGAATGATTTCGTAAGAGGCACCTGTAAGACAGACCAAATGTGCTCACTCAGCCAGAACTTCTGTTCAGCTTCCTGTGGGGAAGTCGAGACAGGCCGTTCCTGCTGTGACTTTGAAGGCCAGGGATGCAGGTGAAATCCCAGCACAGCTGTCGTTTGGAAGTCCTCACGCACCTGACACAAAGGAGGGTGCCACCTTCTCTTTGGCTTCTCCCTCACCTGGGACGCCCCCTCAACCATCTACGCAAAGGAGGCCAAGAATTTTTTCTCATTTTCAAAAACCGATTGGCAGGTAATTTTAAAAACTCTAACTGGTTGGTCTTAAAAACAACTAACATCTCAATGGTTCAAAGTGTGTTTTCTAACTATTCCTTTTAGTTTAGTTTTTTCTTTTCCATTTGGACATTGACCATTAGAAACCCTTAGTGTTATTTCCACAGTAACCACTAGAGGGAGAACTTCTACAGAAGGAAGTCATCACATACTTTCACTTGTTTCATAAATCTGAAGAATTAAAAAATGGTGACGTCTCCAAGAGGGAATTATTATAAAAGCGTCTCAGAAATCCCGTGTGTGTTTTAAATTAGCTCTGATGGTAACTAGCATTTGTGCTATAAAATATACTCTGCAGATGCTTTTACCTTCATTACTTCATCTGCTTCTCCAAATGAATGCCTAGGAGAACAGGCATTATGACTACTCAGCTAAAATTTAAAAATGCAAATGATTTAACACAAAACATTGAAGATTTTAATTATACAATCAATATTAGAACTGAGATCGGAGGTTTTTTCCAAGCACATTATATTTATTATCTCCCACAACATTTTTTAAAGGAAAATCGAGAACCTAATGGCCTGTTTTCTCATCAGATTCTAGATTTGATACCTGGAACAAAGCAGATACTTTGATATATACTGGACATATGGATGAATTAACATGAATAAAAATGAGTGAATGAATGAAATTCTACTCTTTTTCTTGGCAATAGTTCCTAGCAACAGAATACCTGTTGACTTTCCTATCTAGTTTCAGAGGACACCTGAGGATATTACTGGCAACTTAATAAGATCTTTGGAGAAGGGCAGGACTTTGTAATCCTTTCTCCATTTTCCTGGAATCCTCATGCTACGGACTTACTGTGTCCTCCTCAAATTCATGTGTTGGAATCCTGCCCAGCAATGGGGTAGTATTGAGAGGTGGGGCCTTTTGGGTCTGATTATTAGGTCACGGGGGTGGAGCCCTCGTGAATGGGATTAGTGCCCTATTAAGAAGAGAGACTAGAGAGATGCTTTTTCTCTTTGCCATGAGAGGTTTAACGAGAAGACAACCATCTGCGAATACTGGAGAGGGGCCTCAGCATGAAGCACCCTGACCTCAGACTCCCAGCCCCCACAACTGGGAGAAATGCTTCTCTGCGCTTCCAGCCATCCAGCCTGTGGCGTTTTGTTGTGGTTGCTGAACTGACTAACATGCCTCGTCTGGCCCTACCCTCTCCACAGTTTACTTCAGAGCATTTGAACTAGGAAGTTCTGATTGCTCCGCTGTCTCACGTATAGCATTATTATAGCTCAGATATAGAAACGAACCACAGGGGTCATCACGACCACAGAGGAGACCAGAAACAACAATTACCTGGAACTGAGCATTGTAACCGTGACTCTGTGGTTTGTGTGGCGGGAGTGCTGAAGCATTTGCACTGAGCCATGCTCTGGGCCCATGCACGCCCAGGAACATAAACATACAGAACATATAGATGCTGCCACTATTGCTAATAACCATCATCACCGCCACCCAGTTGTTACTAAGGACAGGGCAAGGGCTGAAATTGAGTGAACTTTCTTGAAAACAGTGATAACTTCCTGGGGAAGGCAGACACTTTTCCTATTCCACCAAGAAGGCTGCATTTGCTGACGTGGCCGCATGGGAACAGGTCACTAGTTCCCCATAGCTGAGCTCCTCCTTCCCATGCAACTCGGGAATCGAGAAACAGCCCCCAAAATAGGCAGCTAACCCAAATGGAGTCCCAACATATCACAAATCTTTTCAAAAGAAATAAACAGAAGTATTAAAAGTACAAATCTATGACTGATGTGCCTACAAGTGACAGTAGTGTTTTTTTATGCTTCCTTATAATTTCTAACTTGTTTACAATGAAAAATAAATTACTTTTTTAGTAATAGGGACATTTTTAAAAAGTTAAATAATGTAAATTTCATATCTGATCTTACAGTTATTTTATCTATGTTTGGCATACATGTCATGTAAAAAAATAAAGTTAAATTTTTTTTAAACTAAGATGCTAAATAATCAAGTGGTATGAGGTGAGCAGTACCTGGCACTGACTGTTTCTTTGCATCAAGACCTAACTTAGCAAAGACTCCTTGGAAGCAGCTAAGAGACAAGGGCGTCTGCTCTGGCTTGCCCTGCTAGTCCTTTACCGGTTTGATTTTAAAAGCATGAGGAAGATAAACCTGCACTGATAGGCTTTACAGTATCTGTTCATTCCGCACATTTAGTACATTCCTTGAAGAGGTGGTGTTACAGACAGCTCCTTTGAAAATTACCTGATTATCTGCTTTAAGTATTTTGGATGACAATCTGTAAAATCAAATGGGAAAAGCACATATAGTTTTGTGAGCTCACACATCATATTTTTTAAAATCCACGAGTGAAATGAGATAAAGTTATCAGTGATCAGAGCATGTACCAGCACGACTGAACGACAAATGCTTTTGTTTCTAAAACAAACAAATAAAAAAAACCTCCTTCAAAAAAATCTTGAAAGAGCTCAGAGTTCACCATTTGGAAAAGTCATTCATTTGATATTGAATATGGGGGAGGGTGGATTTCAATATACTTTGATAAAGTGAAAATACTGGTTTATTTTAAGAGATCTACTGTCCATCCAAATACTGACACCTAATTATATCATTAGAAACAATAAATAAAATTATATTGTCTGCAGAAGATGGTTTGACTTTGACACAGG
Source organism: Micronycteris hirsuta (assembly GCA_004026765.1). Taxonomy (NCBI): domain Eukaryota; kingdom Metazoa; phylum Chordata; class Mammalia; order Chiroptera; family Phyllostomidae; genus Micronycteris; species Micronycteris hirsuta. The sequence continues at coordinate 20,877 of PVJI01010278.1, forward strand.
GCAATGTACAGATCTTGTATCATAGAAATGTACACTTGAAACCATATGATCCTACGCCTAATGCCACTCCAATACATTTAATAAAATTTTGTTTAAAATAAACTGATTTACGCTGAAAAAAATTAAATTGCCTGTGGATCTCAGAAAGGCCCAATGAGGTTTTGTAAATTTATGTTTATGTCTACTCAATTTTCAATTCACATCATTTTAATGAGTTCATAAATTTTATATAATTATAGGTGCCATTGATTCCTGTAGAAAATAATTTTAAGTACATAACAATATCTCCTATTGAACTAGGAGGTAATTTTAATATATGAAAATAAGACTATAATACTTAAGGATTATTCCTGAATTTTAACAAAAAGGAAATATTCCAGGTTCATACATACGTTTCAAGGAAAGGAACTACAAGATAATTTCTAGTCATTGAAATCTATTTGAGGTGGGGTAGCTTCTGAGGAGCTTTTCCATAGAACTTTGCACTCAGGAAAACCCAGGGCAGCCCGCAGCAGCCAACAGCTGGGCGGTGCCTCCCTAGCTCTTAGTTGCCTAAGTGACTAAGTGTGTGTGTGTGGGGGGGGGGGGCGGGCAGGGAGCCAAGGGAACAGAGCCCTCACTTTCATTTTAAAAACACTATTTTAATAATAGTGGTTTTAGATGGCACGCAATAGTTTAAATGACTTGATTTCTTCCTGATATCCAAAGTGATTAACAGCAAGAATCCTATTATAACAGCAAAAATTACCAACCACAATTGAAACCTATGTTCCCTTGCAAAGTATCAAAAATAATTAGCCATTTCAGAAAGCCAAGCTCTCAAAATGGAGGTATCTACCAGGGGCTTGAATAATATGGAAGTAAAAAGCGAGACAAGTTTTGCAGGGCACTTTTTCTTTCCTGTGAATACTCAGAAAGGCCTTTGGATGGCTTGAGGCTTCCGTTGTGGTGCGTACCACCCACTCCAGGAAGCCCCTGGAAAAGGGGCGCCCTCCCCCACCACCTGGAAGTGACTGCCCTTCATTGTAAAATGCTGATTGACAGATGAGAGAACCTTCATCTCTCGTCCTGCTGACGGAACTCACCGTGGGGCAAAATGTCACCTTTTCACGGTGATTTTCTATCCAGCCAACCCTTGTGACAGCCACATCTTCGTGAGCAGTATAGCCGCCTGGATTTCCAGGGGGAGGAGTGAGGAGGAGGAGGAAGCACACGCTGTGGCCCCTTTGCTCTGTGGACAGAGGCAGCACAGCCCCAGTGGGGACAGGTGTGGATGCCGATCGACCATTTCCCACCATCAACCAGGTCGTGAGCAGACAGACATTTCGGGGCCATGCTCTCCTACCACTGACTCAGCAAGTGATGCCTGGAAGCGTCAGGGACCGCGACAAAAGTGAGAGCGCCATCTGCACAGCAAGGTTACGGCACCAGTGAGAGATCAGGCATTGAAAGCATCGATGACACACACGGCCAATGAGCAGTAGCTGATGACAAATATAAACGAGATGTAACAATTTTTTGACAGAAATGCCTGGTTCATCCCGGAGTTACGTAGCTTTGTCCGTCGAGGCTTCTCCACATTTACGCCACTGTGGTGGCTGGTTTTGTCACCGCAGAGGATGCTCTTGCATGATGTTAACATTTAAACCAGTAGATTTTGGGTAACCGAACTGCCCTCTGACACGTGGATGGGCCTCATCCAATCAGACGAGGGACTGAACAGAACAAAAACTTGACTCCCCAAGCAAGAGGGGGTCTCCAGCTTCACCTGCAGCGCTGTCCCTCCTGAGTCTCCAACCTGTCCGTACTGCGGAGGTGGACTTGCCAGCCTCCACGGTCACCTGAGCCAGTTCCTTATAATAAAGCCCCTTCTCTCACTTACACATGCGTGCACACCCCCCGCCCCACCCCTGCCCAGGTCTGTTTCTCCAGAGAACCCTGCCTGATAGGATTACTGTCAGGGCCCTGGTGAGCTAAACAAATCCCCCAGAGCCAAATGGCAGAGACATGCCTTTTAAGAGTTAAAAATCTGTTTGTCTGTCTTAGAACTTTCTTTTAGGCTTGAATATTGCAGAGTTAAGATATTGTGGTAAAACTTTCCAAAGACAAGCATTCTCCATGGATGCTCAGGGAGCTTATTTCTACCTGAACTGCAGTGCTAGGTGCCAGAACTGGGCAGGTGAGTTGTGGGCTCCATGTGGATGCCCGTGGCTCTGGCCTGAGGCAGCGGTCACAGGCAGGTGCCTCAGCAGGACCTGAGGGAAGGTGTTGCTCAATTAGCCTCCCAGTCACCCATCAGGACAAGGAGTCCAGGCCACAGTGGCTCTGCTTTGCTAGTGGAAGGTTTTTTGAAAGAAAACCTAAACATTCTTCAATTGATGCAACATCAAATTAACGTATTTAAAAAGCAATATTCATAGCCCTGGGTGGTGTGGCTTAGTGGGTTAAGCACCAGGCTGCAAACCAAAAAGGCTGCCGGTTTGATTCCCAGTCAGGGCACGTGCCTGGGTTGTGGGCCAGGTCCCCAGAAGGGGGCGTGCGAGAGGCAACTGATCTATGTGTTTCTCCCTCTCTTTCTCCCTCCCTTCCTCTATCTCTAAAAATGAATAAAATCTTTTTTTTTAAAAAAAGCATTATTCATTCATCTACCCTACAGAGACGGTTGAGAGTGTCTTTGGTGCAAAGCCTTGCACCAGTGCCTTCCTCCCCGAAGCCCTGCAGTAACGCGGAGAACAGCCATCCTGCCCAGCAACAGGTCCATGTCTGTGGGGCACAACGCCCAGCTCAGCCCGAGAGTCAAGGGCAGCCTGAGCCTTGATCAAAGACTGTAGCATGCATGCTGAATACACAGCCCTGAACTTGATCAAGGAATGAAGGATATCAGGAGGCAGGGACATTTTATTCTATAGCAAACTGGTGCCAAAATGCTACAGTTTTTGCAGCTGAAAACCCTATAAATAGACTATGTTGGGACCTCTGCTTTACCATGACAATTTTCCACAGAGAAGTGTCCTAAGAGGATAATAATTCGCTCACCAGATCTGAAAACAGCTCACAAAATAGCATTTCGGGAACCTAGGTTATATCTGTTTTGAGATGCATAGTGCAAAGGGTTGGAAAGAAAGAACATTCTAGCCACAATAAATGCAGTCAGATGCCTGCAAAGTGGTTGATGGCAGGAATGTCCCTGATGCTTCCCCTGATTTCTATTCTTCTTCATCATTATAGCTTTATTGTTTTCTTTATGATGATACCCTGCACGACTGGGGGGCCTGCTGGATACACGGTGGACTTAGGGTCTGTATTAATAGTATCACCATGGTGACTGTTCAAAGGCAGTTAATACTGTTGCCCCAGTTGGTTTAAAATCATCTTCTCTCTCGGCCGTAATCAGCACTGGCAGTGAGGAAAGCTGGTTATTTGTACTGTTGAACGCTTCGCCCTTTTTCTGACCTAGCATGCACCTTCCCTGCTCCTAGGCAGGCGGTCCACTCTGCAGCTGCACTAACGGGAGCCTCGTCCCAGACGCTATTCGAATTCAAATGACTTAGAAGGAACGGAAATTAAATCACTCAGCCGCACTCGCCACATGTCAACTGCTCAGCAGCCATTAGTGTCTAAGGCTCTGGGCTCGGCCGCCCAGCTAGACCCCTGAGCAGGAGGCAAGCTGATGGCAGACAGACCTGGAGGGGACAAAGGAGCCTACAGCAAGACGTCTTCATAACCAAGGCAGGAACTGCACGTGGGAACCAAGTCTGTGCCGAGGGAAATGGAGAGACGAGGAGGCTGGGAAGTTAAAAGACTTGGTGTTGCCAGACCTGTCAGAGTAAAATCATGGGGTTCACCATGTCAGAAGGGGCCAACTCTGTGCACTGTCAACTGGAAGAACAAATGGACAGGCTGCTTAAGAGGAGTGCAGACGCCTTCAACCTGGAGAGCAGAGTCTCGCAGGGCGACGGCAGGTCCTGATGTGGGGGGAGGCCACGCCAGGCACTCGAATGCTGGACAAGAAGATACACAAGACGGTAGGTTGTGGGTGCCAGGATATGGTGGGAATGCAGTCAATAGCAAAAATTCGGTTTTGACTAGAGAATTCAATTACGTGGGGGAAAGAGTGGTTATAGCTTAAAAAAAGCAGTAAAAAGATAAATATATCCTGCAGCACTAAACGCAGAGCTCAACTTAGAGACAGGTCACCCCGTCCCACATAATGACCTAAAGTGTCATCTAGACAAATGTGTCATTGTGTCCTTGAGCCAAGAAACTTCTCTGATTTTCAACTGTCCACTCTGTGAAGTATTATCATTAAATATACGTGAAAGCCACTGGAAACTGTAAAGCACTGTATGGGTGATTTCTGAGCATCATTTCAGGGAACGGAAACCACGTGGGCTGAGACATGGAGGTGATGATGGTTATGACACACCTGGCCAGTGTGTAGAGTGTCCGTGAGGGAGAGGGAGCAGCGTGTAAGGACGGGAGAGGCCACAGGGGGCGCTGGGGACCCTACTGCCAAGAAAAGAAATGACCAAAGAAGAACCTCACCTTTTCTTCTCTTTTCTGATTTCCGTGGATGGTGGGGTGAATACCAAAGGCACTGTTGTTTGTATGCTTTTAAATGGCCTGTACAGAGGATAAATGCAAAACTACAATGAAAGTATGTCCCCTCGCAACTTCTGAGTGCACGCGACTGCATTTCAGAAGTGCGTGGGCAAAGGCTGCATGGCACACAGCGTGGACCACCTCTCTGAGCTTGTCCAACAAGCCCGACCGCGTGGGCCGGACTGGCCCTGGGACCTGTAACCACAGCCTGCAGGCTTAGAAACACAAACACAGAAGACTGTCACCATGTCACCCAAGTCCACAGGGCAGCCAGCTGCTCGGTAAAGCGCGCTTCAGTAGGGAGGAGATAACTCACTTTGGAAGTTCAAGGCCTTTTTCAGGGCATCTGCTCCAGCTGCCAGGTCAAAGCAGAGCTCAGTGCAGCGGGTCTGCAATTATGTGTGTGGAAAAAAAACTCTGCATGTCACAAAATAGAATAAAAATCACCAAAGGGAAGAAGAGAAATCTTTACAGAGTTTCTACGGCACAGTCTCAAGAAGGACAGTATTTTGAACAAAATATTAAAGAGAACTTGAATAAAAGCACAGGATCCCTTTCTGAGTTAAGTCTTGGGGCAACCCGAGGTGCAGGGGGCAGCTCACCACATCCGCTAGCTGTAACTAATCCGCAGTGAGTTCTGTGTGTCAGAGTGCCTGTACCCCAACAGCCCCGGGAAAGCTGAAGTCAACACCAAATAGTACGCCTGTGAAAAATGTCGGAGGATAAAATAAAAAAATAAAATCCTTACATGGTGTTAAATGAATTTTCCAGATTCGTGAAATTCAAAGCAGTGGATTACATCTACTTATTAATTCTCTGCAAAGCCAGAGCCATTCACTTGCCCTTTGCCGACCTGCACTCAGAAGAATGAAGGATAAAAACAGCCTAATTCTTGCTTGTGCCTGCCACGGCAACGCTGATGTAACCTGTGATCTTGTCATGGGTTGGCTGTGAATGCTCCCACTTGGTGTAACAAGTTCCCTGGGCCAAATAAAACGCCTGAATGGCATCATTCACCTCCCCAGCACTTTTCAAACGGTGGCCACTTAGAGGAACAAAAGCTGGCAGGTTTAGGGGGCGGTCCCAGGTGAGCTGGCTCTGCTGGGTGGCATCGGGTTTCAGGTGGGTCAGGGGCAATTGTATTGGAGAGGTTTTCTCAAAGCCACGGTCACTGAGAACTGTGGAGCAGCTTTGAGACTCTGCTTCCAAATCCATCGCTAAGTGAGAGGGCAACACGCAAAAATGGCGGAAACTGTACCCCAAACAAAGATGTTGGTCTCCCTCCCCCACCCCCATCCCCTTCCCACCCCACCCCTGGCCAGAAAGACAAGGTTCCACAGATCTCTTGAGGTCTCTGGGGAGCACCTGCCTCTGGTCAAGCTGAGCATATATTAGCAGTCCATTAAGCCTGAATGAAGATCATATCTTAAAACCAACTGAGGTGTTGTCTGCCTTGCTTGGTGTGAGCTGCACTGCTAGAACACTCAGGTTTCCACGAGGCACAGTTTCCACTGAAGGGGCCCTTTTGGTCTCACCCTACAAAGTCCCACTGCTTTGCTTACCACTTCCTTACTATAGTCTTCACTTTGGACAGAAGCGACTTTGATCCGAATCCCTCCCCACTGCAACTGAGCAGGGTTTGTCTTCCTATCAAGGCTGAATATCACAGGCCTGCAAAGGAGGTAAGCGAACGAAGAGGGTCACCGGAGAATGACTACGTTTGGAATTGCCAGGAATCCCAGTTTAGAGAAGCGCTTCAACTCAGTCTCCCGCTGGAAGAGCTGGAAGGCTGCTGCGTAGGATGAAAACGGGAGGTAGAAGAAAAAGCAAGCAGCCTATAGAACCAGTTCAAGAAATGTTGACTGAAAACAGAGACATTTGGGGCGTGCTGAAAGCAATCATAAACACAAATATAAAGTGGACTAACGTCACAATGTCTGGGTAGATGGGGCCCGGAAGTGATGGGGAGTCCATGTTCACATTCATGAACGGCGACGTCTCCACCTTCCCGCACGGAGAGAATCACACTGTGTGACCAGCACCATGCGTCTGTAGTTGAGACGCTGAATGTGACCTGTGTGTGCCTGCTGTGTAACAACTTCTCATGCACCCGCAACAGTCCTCAAAACACACGGTCGCCCACACACAATTCAGTGACTGCCGCCACTACACGGCTTTACTTAAAATTACGTAACCGTCAAGATGAACGCGTGTCAAAAAGTTAGGGACACTGGGGACACCCTAGTTCCTTACCACTGATGTATGAGTACGCAGCGAGTCTGATGACTAGCCTTTGCTGCCCCGTGTGACAGCAGAGTCAGTTACGGAAAGCCGTGGGTCACGTCCCTGCTTCCTCATCTCCTCCCTTGCGTGCACACACGGGGTTAGAAGAATGAAGGATTAGGGACACACACACAGAGGTGGTGCAGACATGGCCACTCCTTCATCCAGGAGGGTTTAGAGGGCCCTGGAGCAGAAGAGGACCAAAAACGCAAATCCTGAGAGTCTGATTCTCCCTACTCTTTAATTACAACGACATTAAGTCGGAAACTACTGCCAGACATTGTTCTCAGCCATGCGCACATTGACTCTGCTGAATCCCCCTCACGACACCCTGAGACAGAAGCTCGCATCCGCGCCCCACTCCACAGAGAAGATTGAGGGGCTGAGAGGTGGGGTGACCTGACTGCGGTCACAGCCCCCAGGCAGCAACTCTGCTGGGCACCATGGAGTCATCGCCAGACGACTCCTTCGGAACTCAGACATGTCCTGCTTATTTTCTTAAATAAGCTCCTATTAAGTCACACAGGTTGGCTCCAGCACTTTCTAACTAAACTTTTTTTTTCCCAACTCAGTTGCCAAACTTGAGGTAAGGTTTTCAATCATTTGAATATAAAAATATCAGTGTTTTAAAATGAGAATCGCAGTCTAGGTGTAGAATTTAGCTGTTTTGTGATGTCAGATATTACTTTGGAATCTTCCAGGCTCTCAGGGTCATCGCTGGGAACCTGCTGGACCATAATCCCCCCGCCTAGAAATGAGAGCAACGAGATCCACATGTGTCTCAGGACAAAGACTGAAAGTCACATTTAAAAAGTCTTTAACATAAGCCGTGCTACACAGAGCAGCAGCTTTTTCATCCCAGACAAGACCCTTCACCTCCTTAGGTTTGATGTGTGCCATGCGAGACAAAACTACACAGCTCTAAGGATTCCTCCAAGTCCTGCAATCCCACGGTGCTGTTTCTAACCCCGACATCCTTCCACATGGCAGTACACAAAATACATGTTATATTTGACGACAAAGTCGTTTGAATTTTGGGGAAATGATAGTTAACTGCATACATAGCCACCTTCCCGTGATCAGGAATAGAAGCACACGACATAATTTGACGTGCATGCACTATTTAACGAACACAGGAATGTAGATTTGATATGCAAACTGGCAAATGAGGTGAGCGTGACGGGCTCGGTGGTTGCCGGGAATCTGGGTGGACGGAGAAAGGGACAAACAGGCAGAGCACAGGGGACGTTTATCCTGTGAAACTATCCCGTGTGATATTATAGAGGAAGGCACTCACCACACCTTTGACAAGACCCATAGAATGTACAACACAAAGAATGAACTGATGTAAACCATGGCCTTGAGTTAATAATAACAACATACCAACACTGATTCATCAACTCCAACAAACGTGCCACACTAGTACCAGACGTTAATATCCCCACAGGCTGTGTGTTGAGATGAGGGGTTAGTAGGAACTCTGTGTACTTTCTGCTCACTTTTTCTGTAAATCTAAAACTGCTCTAAAAAAGTCTATTAATTTTTAAAATAAGTACCACAGAACTGCACACAATGATTTTCCTGAAGAAGAGTAATCATTAAGCATGAAATGAAAAATAAAGCTGTAAAATTATTTTTATTTTCAAGGCCAATTCGGCGATAGCTTTCAGGTATTATTATTGTTCTTTAAAACACAAAGCCACTAAAATATTCCACTGGGTCCTTCCTTTCTCCTCTTTTTTCTTCTACTTCAAAGCAAACTTTTCCTACAAAAAAGCATTTGGCAAATTCTCTGGAAAATAAATTAATTCACCAGTGCACTTTGCCACCTTTCAATAAACAAGTTTGTTTTCACCGGAAATCTGCTTTTTTGGCTTTTACAGAAACCCACAGGACTCGTGCTTTATGACGGGGAAGGAAGCCGGAGGTGGAAGGTCACATCCTTGCTGCCGTGAGCGCATGGCCACGTGGCTGGCTGGCTGATGCTCTGCAGCGTTCAGAGACTAAGTACGAAGAACCTCAGTGGGAACGAACAACCTATGTAAAGAAACCAGGGGAAATGCGGAAAAAGTGCTAGTGCACAAGGATGACAGACTCTGTCACACAGTTCTTGGTTTGTACCTGTGTGTGTATGTGTGTGTGTGCTTACACACGAATCCATTGGCAAATGTTTACTAACCAGGGAGCTGTAAGGGGTGTAATCCAAAGGGGTCAGATATGGTGCCTTCCCTCTTTGAAAGAAAAAACAAATTTATTCGTAGTTTATTCCTTACTCAAACGAGACTTACAAGGTCCTAGGCAGGGCTGTGGAGCTTAACGTCACTACAAGTGAAACAGAGAAAGAAGGAGCAAGGAATCCAAGAAAGCCTTATCTTCAAAGCCCCGAGAAGGTTCCTGGGGCTGAAATAAGAGCCCGCGTTATGAGGCAGGAAGAGCAACTGTAAGAAAAACACGGTTTTACGTCCTCTGTCACCCTTCCCTTTCAACCGTGTCAGCTGTTGGAAGACCAAATCTCCCGAATGTTAGGCCCACTGGGCTCACCAAGTGTCACCCAATCCACACAGCCTGTCCTTGTCCAACTGAGGAGCTCAGGCCGCAGGAAGGACAAAGAGGTGAGGCCGCACCTGCAGTCACATCCTGTCGGACCAGCAGGGAATGGTCCTGGGGAATGCAGGGGAAGTTGCAAACACAACACGACCTGAGCAGGAAAGTAAAGGGTGCAGACTGCTGCCTGGAAGAGCCCCCCTGGGCTCAGTCGTCTTCGGACACTTCCATCAGCCCAGCTGTGAAACACAGGACACGTTTCGATTGTCTACTGTCCTTATACCTTAGCAACTCAGACCCAAAGTGCAGACCGTGTGGCCCACCCCAGAAGCCGAGCCCCTGAGAAACCCGGTTTTGGAGGCAGTGCTGGGATAAGCTTTATCTTTATCAGCTATCACCGCACAGGGTCATTTAAAGGAGCCTCCGGTTAGTGCTCATCAAAACCTAGGCAAGCCTGTTCTCTGAGCCATATTTGTTTTCAAAGCTGGAATCAAATAACAAAATACATTAGGGGCTTGTTATGCCTAATTAGTGTGCAAATATATTTTTTAAAAATTCATCTTTTCCATATAGAACCAAGGCCCCTTTCCTACAGAAGGACATCCATAGCTCCTCTCCCCAAGTCTGTCCCCTCTCTGCCTCTGTACTTCTCTCCAGCTCTCCTTCAGTCCCCTCTTCAGAGGGAAAACAGGGTTGGGCCAACAAGAGCACCAACAGAAAAGAAAAGGAGGTGTGCAAGGTGAGGGCACAGGGAAAAGAGCAGCCTTGAAGTTTTGGATTAGTTCCTTTATTTAAAAGTAAAGTTTTGGGCCCTGGCTGGTGTAGCTCAGTGGATTGAGTGCGGGCTGTGAACCAGATGGTCGTGGGTTCAATTCCCAGTCAGGGCACATGCCTGGGTTGCGGGGCCAGGTCCCCAGTGGGGTGTGTGCAAGAGGCAACCACAAATTGATGTTTCTCTTCCTCTCTTTCTCCTTCTCCTCAATCTAAAAATAAATAAATAAAATCTTTAAAAAAATAAAAATAAAAGTAAAGTTTTGGGGCCCTGGCCAGGTAACTCAGTGGGTTGGAGTGTTGTCCCAATGCACCCAGGTTACGGGTTTGATGCCCAATCAGAGCACATATAAGAAGCAATCAAGGGTGCGTAAATAATTGGGACAACAAATCGATGTTCTCTCTCTCTAAAAATCAATAAATTAAAAAAAAAAAAAAGGAAAGTTTGTGAAATAAAGTTTTTAATGCATTTTCCCAGAAAATGAAAGTAGACTAGCGAGGGTGTTGAAATCAGCAACAGGGAATGGCTACCACGGACGTAATCTCTAGACTTTAGGTTTCAGAAGGAAGTGAACAGAGAAGAAAATGACATCTTGTCAGAGCCGCAGCTTCCGGGACTTGGGCAGTGGGGACAGGCGTCTGCCTGGCCAGTGTCCGCCCTTAGAAGAGAGCCGCATGCCATGTGACTGACCTGGATCTCCCAGGGTGCGGCCATTCACGCTGCCCCACCCTGCCCATCACGATTCTCCACACACGCCGTGTTCTTCATCCACTCATTCAAAGGGCTCTGGCTTGGCTCTAACGTGTATAAAAGCCAAATGCCTTTAGACTTGTGCCAGATGCAGCCACCACCACACTGGAACTTTTGTTTTCGATGTCCTTGTGCTGGAAATACATTTAAAAACCATGCAGTACTCCAGTGCGTCTTAATAAAAACCGTATCATGTATAGACATTCTGCTCAAAGATGATTTTATCTGCATGAAAATGCAAAATCTTTGATGATTGTTAAATTCATGCCAGGGGTTATTCCTAACAAGCCTCACTGAGAGTAACAACAACAAAAATCCTGGATGCGAAGTTTTAAAGTTGATCTTAAATACATTTCCACTTGCAAACTGCAGGACCTTATCAATGACCTTTTACATTTGACTTTGAAACCTTTGTTTGGACAACTGTTACTTTACCTATTTTTTAAAATTACATGGGATTTGTTGAAGATGGGTCTGTAATGCAAACTGCTTGGGCAGGTCACAGCGAGTGGGAAAGGTGTCCCCCAGAACCTTCTGTCACTGAAGATAGCAGAATCGGTACATGTTTGTGCAGTAGTCTACGAAACGTGGCAATGACAGCCCCTGCGCCTGCTGAACTGGGCGCTGTGGACATGCAGACCTCTCGGGGAGAGCAGATGCTCCGGCTGCTCTCTCTGCTCCTGGGACAGACAAGCACAAATGTTTCTTCACAGCCTCCCTTTATTTATCAGAAATCCCACTGGGACTCCGATGTCAGGCTGACATCCTTGCTCACACTACAATTTTATTTCCTTCATAACATATTTTGTCCACAGAGAAAAAGTGGAGCACATCACCACCCCTCCAAAGAGCCCGCACCCCGGAGCTGTGGGCTGAAAAATCCGGAGCTGCTCCGAGTCCCTCCGCTGGACACTGGACACAGGCCTGGCGGATGGGTCTGAGCGAGGACGGATGCTGAGCTTCTCCAGCAAAACTGCGGCTCCCACACCCCTGACAACAGCCCTGTCCTCACAAGAGGCTGGCCCCACATTTCAGAGTCTTGCCTAAGGGTTTGCACACAAGAAACAGGAAAATAGGGATTAAAGAGCAGAGCAAGGAGGCTTCCGATGGGTTCCCTGGGGACCTCAGCTAGGGCTGTGACTGACCTCCTGTGCCCCTGACCTGCCACACCCCCACCTCGGGCACAGCACCCTGCTTTTCTGGGTTCCACACTGTAAAATAAATGGTTTGGACTAGAATCTCCAAAGACAACGTATAGCTCTAATAACACGTACAGCCCATAACCTAAAATTCGGAGACAATGACCCTTCTAATACAGGAGAAAATAAAAATATAGGGCAGTTCCATTCCCTTTGTTTCTGGGCTCATTTTGCATTTGCTGATACTTCCACTTGGCTTATTCTCACTTTCTGTGGTCTGTCACACTCTCTTCTGTTCTTCGAACCTTAGTCAGAGTTTCCTTCCTTGACAGAGAAGATTAGTCACTCCCTTCTCTATGCGGGGATGGCAGATATGTCTGTCAATAGTTATCACGAGCAGTTGGGTCCACAGCCATTAGATAGTATCATCTTTGGGCCCACAGGGCAACCACCAGGGCCGGGCATGGGGGGACTGGGCACTTGCTGTCAGTGGACGGAGTGGATGTCACCTAACTGTCCTCTCTGACCCCTAACGCACCGACGAGGCTACATCAGTGGAAACACGGTGTGTGCACAGCAGTGAATACCTGTCTCAAAAAGATAGTAAAACGTGGAACCGGGTGGTCACATAAGAGATGTCACCTTGTAGATACAACAGTTTCCAAAGTTGGGTCGGGGATGAGATAACATTGTGACCACCGAGCCCTTAGGTACTAAATGTCCACTCCGACCCAAAGCAATGCCCTTCAGCAAAGTTTACCGGATGAGGAGACATTTGCTCTCAAAAACACAGCACGTGGTCCAAGAAATGACGTTGCTCTTCACTTCATCCCGAAATGAGCTTCCTGGAACTTAAAAACATGGTGTCGCTGCATGCGCTGGTTGTCAGTAAGGCCCATCCTACTGAAGCTGTGACTCCTCCGAGCTGGTCAAATTCAAATTTTGCAGCGAGCTTACAAAGGGTCATGGGCAAAGGGAGGTCATTGAAAGGGTCAACTAAAGAATTAACATCGCTTCCAACTGCACCGTACATGCTAATGAGATATTGGAACTGGATGAATAAATGAAATTTTCAGCTAATCCTGAACCACACTGTGAGCATTCATTGCAATTAAAAGAATTACTAGGCGTTCTCCAGAACAGAGGCTCTGAATCCACATGAGAAAGATCCAATTCAGCTGCTCCGTCCGGCCCCTGGTGGAGGGGCGGGTGAGCAGGGAAATGACTGAGAGGCTCGGAAGGTGACCCATTGCTCAGGCCGTTAGTCCTCCTGGTCACTCAGCATCCCCTTGCCGTCTACGACAGAAACTGCCTGCGCAGTAGACCTTTGCTTTGAGTTGTCCCTTTCAGATCCATCTGCACAATGCTTCCTGGGTGACATTTAAAAAGTAATGTGACCAGGTCGACTCTCTGATTAAATCCCCCGAAGGCTCCCATGCTGCTTCTAGGGTAAAACTGCGACTCCTCTGTGTGGGCCCGAGGCCTGCACCGTGTTCCCTCCAGACGTCTCTGCCAGCTCTTCCTTTTTCTACGTACTTCTGAACCGCACCGGGCTCCCCAAGGACCACTGCCCTCACATCTCCATGCCCAGCCTCCGTCCATCTGGAACACACCAGTGCCTGCAGCTCCCTGCTCCCGGCTGCCACCCAGGGATAGAGCCCGGGCTCCGAGGGGCAGCCGCTGGGTGAGTCTGCCCAACTCGGAGCGGAAGTACCAACACGCCCCCTTTCAGAGACCAGCTAAACTCCTGTTCTCCAAGATCTCTCAGTAGTAAAAAAGATGACACTTTGAGTTCCATCTGCCAGAGCATCTGTCTGCAAGCCCACGTGAATGAGTAATAAGGGTTATTTATCGACTGGATCCTGTCAAGTACGGATGCTGAGTTGCAGTTACCTACGTGTTTTTCTCCCCGGTAGTTGATGAATATCTGGTATCACTAACCAAGTTTGTCTTCATCATCGGCATCCTCCCAGTGCCTGGCATAGTGCCTGGCAATGTGGTAGGTGCACAGTGGGCACTCGACCTGTTTCCACTTGGTGAGAAAAGGAACAAATGGTCGGGACCACAAAAATCCAACCTTGTCTTCATACATACCTACTAGAAGAACCTAGACATCCCTCTGGAAGAGAAATACACTACTTCTTCCCGAGATCTGAAAATGGCAATAAATCAACCCGTTTCAAAGAGCAGCCCCACAGAAAACACCTTGTGATTCAACACTTGGGCTGATGCAGTGCAATCCTCACACAGAAAGTCGCAGACTATCACTCACTCTCTCTTTCCCATCTGGGCAGCCTGCGAGGTACCAGCATTAACACCAAAACACAAGTAGGGGCCTGGGGTCCTTCTTCGGGGATGATCTTGGATGATCAAAGGGTGGGAAACTGTGACCCTGACCTTCTCTGCAGCCGTTCTGAATCCCCAAACCTGTCAGTGCCGTCCTGTCCATCCCCGAGCACGTGACATGGCCTCGGTGTACTGGTCCCACGCCTCTGCCCTCGCGGCTGTCTCAGCTTCAAATGGCTTCAATTCAAACCTCAGGACTATGTGAAAATAAATTCTTATGTGTTACTTTTTTCAAGACAGGAAACAAAAGTTTAGGGAATTTCTGGTGCGCGATCGTTTCCTGTTAACTTTCCAGATCTCTCTGTGCTTGTTTTAACCAAAATCTGCAGTAGCTGCCAGGTGAAGGGACTGGGGGAGAGGTGGCCACGTGTCCCCACACCCTGCTCCCATCCCTCTGGAACGCACATTCCGACAAGAATTTTGGACTTCCTGGAGCTTAAAGGGCTAACTCAGCACTGGACGTGGCCAATGGCACATGGATGTGAGTACACTTGCCAGTTCCGGGCTGAACAGAAAAGTTTCCCACTGGGCCTCCTGTTCTCTGCCCCCTCATGTACACGTGGGAAATTCTGAGGCCTGGGGTGGAAGATGTGGGGGAGGGGAACAGTGGCACCACTGGATAAAAGGGGTCAGTCCCTTCCTCGTGAGCCTGGGCACCCCTCCCCACACTCACCCTGTCCTGTCACTTATGGGGGGAATAAATCTTATTGTGTGAGCCACTGAGGGCTAGGGACTGTTTTCTGCAGCAATTTGTCCTGAAAAAGTAGCTAAGTCTCTCTCAGAAGAAGACCTTGGCATCCCATTCGGGGGCTCTCGGTCTCGGCTGCGGACAGGATGCACACGCCGAACTCTTTAGAAAGGCTAGTGTGGGTGGTGTGCTCTGCAGCAGCTGACACTGTATTCCTACGGGAAGGCCACACAGCACGGTTCCTCAAAGCTCTCTGAGGGACTCTCACTCACACTAAAGGCAGAAACCACTGCCAACCATGGAGCTGAATTTACGTTCCATCACTGCAAAGTATTCCAGTATTTTCTCCAGTATTTTCCAGTATTTATTCCAGTATCTTCTCTACTTCCTCATGGTTCATGTAAAGTCTTAAACTATCAATGGAAGGCAGAAATGCACATTGAAAATTTGGAACCCTTATAGCAAAAAAAAAAAAAAAAAAAGAAAAGAAAGAAAAGAAAGAAAGAAAGAAAGAAATTCCAGTAAATATTTTACAATGGCTACCAATGAATTTGGCCTTCAATCTCAGGCAAAGGGTAGCCTTCCCTAAGTTAAAATAAATAATCATTTGATCAGAATCCAGTGTTTGAAAAAAACTGAGTTTCCACGAAGGAACCACTGCCACAACCTTGCAAAAACGAGTGCTAGTTTCATGAGGTGTACATTTACAAACATTACAGCTGCCTCAGCGCGATTTCAATTCCGTGAACTGATGGTTCGCTGTCCAGCAGCCACCAGTCTCTGCTGCTGCATATTTAATCACAATGCAGCCTAAGCGGTTATTTAAACACGATCTTTCCAAATGCTGTGGGAGAAGCAAAAATTGTCACGTCATCGGAGTCAGTGATTCTGTTCTTAAGTTCAGCAGTCTAATTCTAAACCATAACCGAGGTAAGTGTCAACCCTTTGAACCTTAATCTGTGGGACTCCTGAATTTGTAGTGGGCCTTCCAGATCGGGAACCACACTGGAAGTCCCCATGGAGGGACAGGGGGCAGAAAAGGAGTCTGACCCAGTCAGTGCTCCTGGACAAATCAGGAAGGGCAAACTGCTTCACCTCCAACAATGAAGGCGCAGTACCTAGCTCTGTCCTGTTTGCACTACACCGATTCACCAGCCAATAACCACAGTGATAACCACGAGTAGAAACAGTAGTGCTAACAGTTACCCGCTTCGTGCTCTGTGCATTGTACCAGAGGCTCCTCTGCAGTTCACCATGATGACTGCTGTCTGATTCACCCATTGCCCTAACTGTAATTAGTGGCATTATTATTTCACCCAATAACAAAATTCGGAACAGCTAATTTGGAGCATCTACAAAACCTGATTACTGTGTAAGATCATTTACACATCATGAATCCAAGCAACAAACCTTCAAATTGAAATTCATAAACCCCGACATCGTGGAGGCCTCAGCCAGGTTACCCCACCTGCCTAGGTGGCCAGGACACCAATGGCGGCAGGATGCGCTCCTCGGACCTCTGACGATTTATTCAGCTCGCTTCCTGAGACAGGCCTTGCTTTCACCCTCCACGTGCCGAAGCTCAGTTTCTGCTGACTGCATCATCTAGTAAACGTGCAATTTCTCTTCCTAAGGAAATTCAAGTCCTCAATGTTAGCGGGCATGGAGCGGATTTGATGGAGCGCTAATAATGATGTTGCCGAACTGTACGGGGTCAAATCAAAACAGGCGTGTGGACAGGACGTTGAAAATTAGATTTTTCAAATTTGAAATAACATATATAAAATACTTATGTTGGCAACAGCAACCGTGATGGGACCTCTGAAGAGCTTGCTGTGCCTGTCACTCGCCGCAGGTGAGGGACCCCGCAGCTCTATCACTCAGCATGCCAGCTCTGCAGGCGCAGTGTGTGATTCTCGTCTGTGAGTATTTCCCGACCTGGGGAGCACTATCCCAGGTGAAATAGCCAGTCAGAGCAAGGCAAATACCATGTGATCTCACTCCTGTGTGGGGTCTAATGAGCAAACTGAACTACCAAGCAAAACAGAGACAGACTCTTCAATGGAGGGTAGGCAACAGCTCTGGAGAGAAGGTTGAAGGGATCAAGCAAAAAAGAGAAAAAAGGGAGAAAGAATTCATGGACATGGACAACAGTGTGGTGATTATGGGGGGGGGAGGAGGTGGAGGTGGAAGAGAGGGTAGGAGGGGAGAAAGGGTCATGGAAAAAATACAGTAAAAATGAACAAAAAATAAAATAAATGTATTATATTTTTAATACAAAGTAAAATGGAACATGATTTAATGCTTAATGATTGAATAAATGGAAGGGTTTTCATTAGAGGTTGCCTCAGAAATTCTGACTTCTCTTCTACTGTGTCTGACACATAAAGATTTCACATATCGTGTGAAACTGGAGGAAATGAAAGGAAAAAAGAAAAGGGGGGTCAGCTAACCCGAGGGGGGTAAGGTTGCACGGAGGGTTTGGAGCAGGAATGGGAAAAAGTGTTACCTAGAGGAAATTCTCTTCAGTCTATTAAAAACTGGGCAAAATAATTTTTATTATCTATTCAAAAAATAAAAATAATAGAACTAAAAAGAAATGGCCTGCCACTACCAAACATAATATTTGATCACATCTGCTTCAGATTTTGTTTTATTGGCATATAACGTGTTACACACTAAAATTCACTATTTAGAGTTCCGTGAGTTATGGAAAAATCTATACAGATTCAACTTGCTGAAATTCCCTTATTGATGTTTACATCAGTATTCATGAGATCTGTAAATCTTCAGTTATTTCCTCACAAGCTCTGTCTGGTTTTGGTATCAGGGTAATGCTAGCTTCATAAAATGAGTTGGGAAACTGTTTCTTCCTATTCTTTCCTATGGAAGGTTTTGCAGTACAATTGCTGTGATAAATCCCTCAAATGGCAGGTCAGATTCACCAGTAAAGCCATTTGTGCCTAAAGTTTTCATGGTTGCAAACCTTACAACTACTAATGCAATTTACAACATATGTAGGATTACTCGGGCTATCTATTCTTTTCTCAATCTCTCTCTCTCTCACACACACACACACCTCACTTGAAATTTTCTCACTGCCAGACTGAAATGTTACTTGACGTGGCTGAGACATCAATGTTTCCTTTGGCCATGAAATTCTTATTCTTTTATTTTGCTCATTTCCTATTGTCATTGTTCATTTTCTTAATGACTTGTACGTTATTTATATATTTTTAAACTTTATACTTTTAAAATCTGGCATGTCTTTTTCCATATTTTTATTTTCCCATAAAGCCACTCCAAATTTTGGTATGGTCAACTTTGTCAGGCTTTTCTTACATTATTATTACTTTTTCTCTATGTTTTAAAAATCTTTCCTGTGGTTATAAAGATATCCTCCAATATTTTTCTTTATAATTTGAAGATTGTTTTTCACAATCAGATCCTTATTAGGTCCCTCTTATTAGATTCTTCTAGAATTTGGTTTCATGTGTGGAGTGAGGTATTAAAACAATCCATTTTAATTCAAATGAAAAGTATTCATTTTCTATATGCAAATTGTTGTGCTAACACTACTTACTGAATAGTCTTTCATTGGTTAGGAAAGACCCCTCCTACTTTACGTCCATGACACTGAGAAATCTGATTCTGTTTTTGGTCACTATATTGGGTTCTATTCATCTCTGGTGTATTTAGAACTCAAATCAGTTATAATTATTGTAGCTTAAGAAATAAATCTAGTTATCTGAAAGGCTTAATCCACCACCACTATCTCCCCCCCCCTTTTTTTTCAGAATTATGTCAACAATCTCTAGAACACCCATCACTTTTCCATATAGTTTTAGAATCAGTTTGTCGATTCCATGAAAAATGTGTTGGAACTACCTGTGGAATTGCATGAATGAGAACTGGACTCTGATGAGATTTGACATTCACTAAGCAGATATAGCTTATCGTGTATTCATACTTATACTCTGCCATTAAAATCTTGTGGAATATTTGGTACATTTAGTTTGTAAGTGTTCGTTGGAACCGCAGCTGCACTTGTGTTTGTGTGGCTACCATCTGGGAAAGCTCTTGGTTGCCTCCGTTGACTTCATGCCAAGCGTCCTTGAGGGTCTCATATGATTTCTAATTGTTTGCAGGATCCCTTTAGTCTGACACATAAACAAGGACATCATCTTGATTAATGCCACAAATTCATCTCTTTCTTTCTACTTACAATTCTTTTTCTTTTCTAATTGCACCGGTGAGGCCATGAGACAGGGCTGAGTACCACTAACCGTGAGAGCAAGCAGCTTTGTCCTGTTGTCACTGATTAACACTTGCTTGATGATTGGGTTATGCAGATCGGCTTTCAAATTCAGATTTTTAAGGCCAGTCCTAAATGCCTATGGAATGCTGTTTTGCTCTAGTCCTGTTTTATCCCTAATAATATTTTCTATCTATAAAAGCCATAGCTAGTCCATTTATTCCTAAGAAAATGCATGACTATCCTGTGCATTGGTTTTGGGGAAAAAGCACTCATTTGAAGTTTATCTTATACCCACAAATCTAGAATTTTCTGTGTGATACACTTAAGAAGAAATCAATAAAAACTTAGTTAAGACAAACTTGCATGATTAATTTTTGTGTGCGTACAACACGTGTGTTTATGTGGACTGAGCATGGTCTTTTGGTTCCACCCTTCATGTTAAACTATTTTACATGTACCCCCTTATTTATTCATGCCCACAGAAACAGGTGATGCACAGTAGTATTAGCTTCCCTCAAATAACAAATAAAGTAAAATAAAAGGGAGTTTACATCACTTTTTTCAAAGCAGTGAATTTTAGGTATTGTAGTTTTTTTAATCAAAGAATACAATGAAAGTGCCATGAGTTTGCCGGGGAAGACCGACTTGTTCAAGTTGCTTAGAAATTAATATCCTGGGGAACATAAAATTCGGGTCAAGTTGATGTATAAAGTAAAGTTATATAACCATTTTCCCACCATTAACCTGTCTGGGAGGGCCTTATAATTCTATACCTCCAAAGCATTCTCTATGTAGAGAGAAAATACAATTATCCGTGACTGGAAATAAAAAGAGAAAGAAATCCTTTCCCATCCGCATTTTATTTACCACTAGAATTTAATACAAAATACAGATTACCTCCCCAAATCTTCTTTCCTCTATAAGAACAAAGTAACTGTAGCTCTCCAGACAACACTGCTGACTGCAACATGTCCTGGATCTTTGTTGAAAACCAGACTTAAGTGTTTGCCGTGTTGTGCTCAGAGCAACTCCACTGCACCTCTCCCTGCCACCGCCGGGCAAGTTTAGCTTTGTAACCTAAGTGATGGCGCCCAACAACCTGCCAAATAATCATTTTTAAATTAAAAGATTAAGTCCACTGAAAGCTTAATTATAAAAACTCGAAGGGAAAAAAAAAGGGACTGCAAATAATTTCTAGCTTAGTTCAGAAATGAACATTAGAAAAGAATGCTTAATTAACTCCATGAAGCTGTTCTTCAGTGAAAGCATGTATTCATTTTCCCTCGGAGAGCAAACTTTTGTAGCTACACATTCAAAGAGCGAGGAAAGCTCATTGAGATGCCTGAGAGACAGCGCGCAGGGCGTGTTGCTATGGCTGCGGCCGCCGGCCTGCCTGCAGCCTGCCAGGGCCCTTGCGGTCCTGAGCTTTTCTTCTGCAGATGCTGTGATCGACAGCACTGAAATGGGACCTAGAAGCGGTCATGGTTCTAAGGATGCATGAGAAAGTTTTGGCAAGTGTTCATAAAACAGCCAGATCCCTGAAACTTCACGGGCAGTGAAGAGCAGCAATGCCTGCCAGGAGCCCAACGGCCCAAGGTGCCAGCCAGTGGACCTGCAGGCTCCACACTCTCCTTGGTTGTCTGCCAGTGATCAAAGACTTGGTGCTTTTTCATACTAAACAGCCAATAAATAAACAATGAGCTACAGCCTCGGGACAGAAGAAGAAAGCTGGGGACAAAGAAAACAGAGGGGCTCAGCTTGAGGAGAGCAAACAGCTACTCAGCCTGAATTGGGAATATTTTCAGTTTGTTTGTGCTTGTTCTGGACGACTCCTTCCTCTCTTTGTTCAGAATAACCACTTGGACTCGTTGGCATTCTAAGAGATGAAAAGATAGTTTTTGTTCTCATTATCTCTCCTACTTCCTTCCTCTCAGCTACATCTGCGATGAACTCTGCTAAGCTGCCTATCGCTCCCTATCTGAAGTGCTAACACTGTGTGGTCCTGTAACAGGACCATTTGCTCAATCCTCACACCAAGCGGCCTCCCCCTGGGCTGCAACAGTGCAGACTCTTCTGGACCCACGGCCAAGGGCGTCAAGAAAATTTTGCAAAGAGTGGTTGTGACTTCCGGTCGTGATGGAGGAGACAAGAAGCAATGGCAGGCTGGAGAAGAAGGAAAGCAAGTGGGACAGGTTCTAAAGGCTCTGTGAGGACGACGAGAAGACTCAGAGTTGGTGACAGAGCAGAGGAACCGAAGGCTAAGATGCTGTGACTAGCAGAACCCAACTTCGCTCACCACCAGGGCACTCTTCACCTTCAGTTCTACTGCTTGGAACCCCTCGGCGCACACGTCATGCAATGGGAATCGTGCGTTCTGGGGTCCCGCCGCCTTGGTGGTGATGTGAGCACGAGTGGTTCTAATTTACACGTTCAGAGGAAAGGGGAAGGGGATTCAAGAACTACAAAAAGTTACACATTCAGAAATTCCCAGTGAACGACAAAATCCAGGAGCGAGGAAGCATCACAGAGGTGGGACTAACCAAGGCCCAGAGGCTTGCGGCGTGGGCTGAACATGTTCGTGAGACCCCAGGGAACGGATGAAAAACACGAGTTGACAGCGCTCCGTAAATGACAGGCAGGGAGCAGGGAGTGAGTCCACGCGGAGGTCAATCTGAGCGCCGCTGTGACAGCGGGCTGAACCTCCGAGACACACTTCTGTTGGGGGGACTCCCAGCTGCCGTCCAGACATCACGGGAGTGGGAAACGCAGGGCATGGGGGGCTGGTGCTTCAGACGGCCCTGAGCACACGTCCCCACCTCCACAGCGGTGCCCTGGCTCCCCTGGGGCCACGCCCACACGCCCTCCACCCAGCTGCCCCACAAAGCCACGCACGACCCAGTGTCCTTTTCAAGGTTCCTCACCCAGAAAACCTCCCTGAGGACTGTGCCCTCTGTGAATCCCTTCCCTTCTGGGCCCGTGGTTTTGGCAGTCATTTTCTTTACACTAGATCTCCACGATCAAATCTTATAAAATTCTCAAACAGCTTTCTGGGGGTGTGTTTTACATCCAACGAACACCTTTTTGCAGCCAAAATTAGAAGAAGGGTGAGCATAGGACTGACCCTTAAGAAATACTCGTTCAGTTAAATTGATGCTGAAATTGATTTTTAATTCAGGTTTCCATTGTCTTAACTCTTCAGCTGTAGTGAGGTGCAACTGACGAATAAAGTTGTATATATTTAACGTAGATGGCATGATCATACGATACGTGTGTACACTTTGCATGATTCATCCATCACCTTATATGGTTACCGTTTTTTATGGCGAGAATGCCTAAGACCTCCTGTCCTGGAACATGCCAAGCCTACAGCACAGAGTGCTCATTTACCGGGAACGGGGTGGAGCCTTAGGACAGCGATTCTGTCACGACGATGATTTTAATACGATGCAATAAATTACATGAGTTTGCACTGGTATTTCTAAAAAATTGTTTTACCTCTTGTGAGATGAGAGGACACTTTACATCTTAGCTTGTTTAAATAAACTAGGATGCATTTATCATGTTATGTAAACAAAAGTCCATTAAGGTAATTGCTGTGAAATGGAAGAAACTAATTAATAACACTAATTTTTCTAGGAGTTTCGACTTCATCTCTACTAAGAAACCAATTACTTACAAATTGTGCACTTACATGAATAGCTGCGCTGGCTTTTTCCTCTCTGGAGACTTGTCACTGTGGATTTACTTTCTCATACATACAGTGGCGGACAAACAAAATTGTATTATTTTCTGTAAACCTTCCTTTAGCAGAGAAAGAATGTGAAAACGGTGACAATAACGGATAATCTTGTCACGCCATTCATATATCTAGTACCTCCGTGTTGTGGGTTTTGTCCTCTGTGTACCATTTAGCAGAAAACCTGAAACAGGAATATGGGAAACTCCCTCAGTACTCAGTGTTCATGACCTTCACTTAGTCGGCTTGGTAAGCACTCACCAAGCACTTCGGATGGTGTATGGCATGCATTAAACACTACAGACGTGTTTGTGACATGCATAAAGACA
The DNA here is from genome assembly GCA_004026765.1 of Micronycteris hirsuta. Lineage (NCBI taxonomy): Eukaryota > Metazoa > Chordata > Mammalia > Chiroptera > Phyllostomidae > Micronycteris > Micronycteris hirsuta. The sequence continues at coordinate 44,324 of PVJI01010278.1, forward strand.
CTTTGCGTTTCACTAGTACATACCCCGTGCTTTGGAGAACACGAAGCTGGTCAAATCCTGGGAGTTTTTCCTGCAGGACATATGTTTGAGCTGAGCTAATGTAGGCTCAGGTAGATGCTCGCATTTCCATGGAGAAAGAGAAAGGGCATACCAAGGAGTAAAAACAGCATGATTGAATAGTTGGAGGGAAGAAGAGGGAAGTAGATGAAATTAATTTGTGGGCTTTTTTTGTTTGTTGTGTTGTGTTGTGTTGTGTTGTGGGTTCGGGTATAAAAAGCATGAGAGGGTAGCAGGAAATAAAGTCAGAGAAGACGTAAAGAAAGACCAAAGCTGTGCTGGAAGGGGTGTGCTGCCCCACCACGCGTGATGCTCTGGGAAGAGGCTGGAAAAGGAAGGACTGTGGAAGTCCAGGCAGGGGGGTGGGGAGGGTGAGGACCTGCAGGATGGCGCTGCGCTCGGGTATGATAAACCACGCGGACATCCTGCGATGTCATCAGAAAACACAAACTGGTGGGGAGGGCACGGAGAGGACCAGTCAGTCCTGGGAAGGGCGAACCCGGCTTTGAACACCCTGAGGTTGCAGGACCAGAGGGACGGCTAGGCAGAGACAGCACAGCGGTGACACAGATTTGGGCATTTTGTGCAGAAAATGAGACCCGACCCCATGAGGCTGCGCGTCATCAGCACTTTTCAGGGGGAGAGTGTCAGGAAAATGGAGAACAGCCCCCCCACTGGAGTGACTGGCGAGGGAAAGAGACCTACAGTTGGTGCAATGGTGAGATGCCCCAGCGCTCCCAGGTTGTAGGTCTCGGGACGTCCTTCAGAGCCAGGAAGTGGACCAGACACTGAAGGCCCTGCAGTGGTACCAATACAAGGAAAGGGTGGTCGCCCTCGGGGGCGCTCGGCTAGCTTGCTGAGGCCAGCAGCCCGGGCTGCATGTCCACACGCCGGCCCCCTCTGAGGCCCAGACCCTCTGAACCTGGATCTCAGTACTGGGACCCTGGAGTTAGCACATAACATATTTTCTAAGTCATCTTAATTAGAATAATAAACTTAAGAGTTTCTGGAATAAGAAGTTTTATAGAAGTGGGAAGAGATGTTTCTTTTGCTATTATGTATTTTTTGTATGTCTTACACATTATAGAGTAAGTAGCAACTATTTTGACAGGTTACCTTAATAAACTAAGGAAAAACTTGTTTTAACTACGTGTCATATTACCTTCTGGATGCCATTATTCCGGTTATATTGGTTACGTCGGTTTTACATTGGTTTTACATGGGTCAGCCCTCAGCTCTCGTGTGGGTGTGGTTTCCTTTGCTATAGCAGGAGGGCTACGCATAGAGTTTAGGGCTTTCTGTCACCCTGACTTCCTCATCTCTTGTCAAACAGATGGAAATAGAATGACCTCCAGTCAATGAGCTTGACACAGTCATCATCGAATTCTTTTTAAGGCCTCTGAGTTTCTAGGCTGACACAATGCTGTTCTTCAGGTTAAGCCCAGATCATTTACCCAATTTTCTTTGTTTTTCCCTTGTCTAGGAGAAAGACCTATATTTTTGTAGACATAAGTGGCAACTCTGACCCTTTCCAGTTAAAAATAGTAGAATGAGATTTACATTTAAAATTTTGTTAAACTGAATCTTACATATTTAATTTAGAAACATATCTTCCAAAAAAAGTATAATTAACCCTAAACTTACTTTTAATTGATACTATACCAATTCAAATTTTGTATTTTGTACAACAAACACATGCTTGAAAAATAAAACCGGCTTCTAAACAGTTCACTAAAAAGCATTTAGTGTACTGTGATAAATGAATAGTGAAGAAAGGATTTACACTAACTGACCTACATTACACTTTCTAGTACAAACTCAATTCCAACTAAATAATCAGTCATATTTTTTAAAATAGCCTTAGAAACTTCAGATCTAAATTAAAATAAGAAAGATTAGCTGATTGTATTTGACATTATTTTGAGTAGAGTTTTCCCAGCATTCTACAAACATATTTCCACCCAGGCATGAATTTCCACACTCGAATGTTCTGCTGTGAAATTTTAGTGTGACTGTCTAGATTTCTTCATATTTCTAATTAAAGGTTCAGTCTTTTATCACATGTGTTTCAGAAAACTTATGTCAACTTTTCAGTTGTAAACCTGATGATGTCTATTTTGTGAAGCGTGCTTACAAGACATTTCTTTTAGGAATAAGATCAATTCGTTGGCTACCTCAAGTCCTTCTCCTTGAACATGTATGCCACACCCCACACATTGAGAGGAGGGGTCTAAGACTTCTGCCCCTGAATCTGACTGCTCCTCATGATTTTTGTGACCATTCAACATTGTATTGGAAGTAATATTCTGGGACTTAAGATGTTCTAGGTCAGAAAAATCTTCGCAACATCTTGCACACTTGTTCCAGGAACGTCCCTTCTTGGAGGCCAGCCACTACTTTGTGAAAGCACAAGGCACTGGGAGGCGGCTCCAACTGGACTCCCAGCCAATAGCCAGCATCAACTGCCAGCCAGATGGGGGAGCTGTCTGGGGTGACCAACCTGATCTAGTCTTCACGTGGCTGAATTTCCAGCGGCTGCTGAACTGCAAAGGCACAACGTTCTCAAATAAGAATCACTCAGCAGCCAGCTGGGTAAACCAGGAAACACAACAAAAGCAGGTGTTTTAATTCACTAGTTTTGGGGATGGTTGTTATACAGCAAAGATAACCAGGACGTTAGTGTATCTTTCTCCGCTCTGGTTCAGACTATCAGACTTTTATGGTTATTTTGTACTGAAAATAACATACTAGAGACCAACAGACACTTAACAGTTTTCCCTAGTAGTCTAGCATCATTAAAATGCTCCCGATCTGGGTAATGGAAATAACTCGGTCTTATCTCTTTTACATGTTTTTTCCTCTAATTGTTACTGAAACAAGACCTGAGCTCCATACATTTATAGAATCTTTCCCCCGTGCTCCCCCCCCCACCACATCAAAAAGAAGAGGAAACAGGTCCCTGAGATCTGCAGGACCCACCCAAAGACATAAGGGATTGTCATCTGCTCCTGCTTCAAACCTTAGCTCTGTGTCCCTCGTCTGGACCTGCCTCTAGGGGGCCTTGTTTCTCCTGGGAAAAGTATGAGTTCAAGACAACACCATGTCTCAATGTGCTTTGCCTAAATTAGCAAACAATTTTACAGATCCTTAACCAAATCAATTTTTACTAAAATTGAAGGACAGCAAAATATCTCTGCCTGATTTTCTTCTCTTGTCAAACTTTGTGGACTCCTGGAATGTTACAGATCTTGCGTTTCTTTGCCCTGATTGGAGGCGGCGTGATCTAGTTGATCCCCTCTTCCTGCAACGTGTTTATCCCTCCTCTCCCAGACCCCCAGCCAGCACTGCCTCCGCACACCTTCAGGCAGATAATCCGTTATATGGGTGTAGCTCTCAGTAAAGGCTGGCAACACTTAAATCCTATTTTTCCTTCTGTTCTTGTGCTCTGATTAATTTCTCATTATACATTTCCAAGCTACTAAACATTGGTGTTTAGATGTCTAGCCATCACCTCTTAATTAACATTTCAAAAGTAAAACAAATTTTCAATCCAAAGCATCCAGAAAGTAAACAATCTGGTTGTTCCTTTAAGTATTCTGTCAAGAGCCCCACTCGTTCCCCAATATTCAAGGTTTTGAATCTCCAAAGAATATCTCTTATTCTTTCTCCTCTTTATTGCTCAATTTCCTCATTTTATAGTTTTTTATAAGAAATATCTTCCATCGATCTTTTCCTCTCCATTTCCATGATTACCACTATTTTGCTGAGACTGGGCTAGCCACACTGCGCATTATCCAGGATTTCTGTGACTACTGGGCGTATCCTTTGTCTTAAAAACACTGCTCAATTTATCTTCCTTAAACACTAATCTCATTATAATTCTGAACTGCTCAAAAACTTTCCATGCATGACTCCCTATTTCCTACTGTGTACATCCTAACTGGTTGTTTTTGAAGGCTCTTCAGAATGGAGTCCCACCCTGCCAACCCAGCTTCATATCTCCTGCTCTCCAAACTCACTACCCTCCTGTTTCGAGAAGGGACCCGTTATTCTATCTAGAACACCTGTTCCCTCCCCAAATCCTTCACTTCCCTCCAAACTAGGTTCAATAACACTCTCTCCTCGAAACTTTCCCTAATAACATCTGTAGAACTAAATAATGTTTAACAGCATTTTAAACATAAAACAAAGACCAGTAAGTGATGTAGTTAGAAGAGAAAAATATCCCTAACTATCGCATACAACAGCCTGAAATCCCACAAGTAGAGAGCTTGCAGGTGCAACTAAACCTTGCAGCTAAAAAGTAAACTCTTAGCAAAGAAATCGCCCTGCACTTCTGAGTACGAAATATTTCATCACCTCTTTTCCGGAGAGCAAAATTTGGGGCCGCAGGGGAACCCTGGTTGCATACTTAGGATAAGCTGAGGAAAGAAAAGAAAAGGGGGAAGTAGGAGATGCCAAAGGCTCAATTTGCCTACTCTGCAAATAACTTTTTTCTTTGGAGAATTAGCCTTGTGCATTATAGATATGATAACTATCAATTATTCAGAATATTTGATGAATCAGTTACTCTGTCTTCCACAATGCTGGAGTGCAGGCTTCTTTTTCCGAGCTCCACCTTCCTGCCTGTAAATGAGACATTTCAGGGGTCGTGACACCAGGAGGAGGTAGAGCCAGCTTGCTGGCATGCGGGGCATTCTCCCATGCTGTTTTCACCCCGGGTGTAGCAGTTTGGCTTCCGATGCTGAGCATCACCTGCTAGGATCACTAAATAAGAGGAGTTCTAAGTAATGAAGTTCTGGGCTTTCCACAATAAGTTACAAAGGAGGGAAAAGATGCCCTTAGTTGACCACATGTTTTCGCTCTAGTTTCCAGACATATTTTTCTCCCTCCTTCCTGCCACTGGCCCCATCCGCTCATTGGCTCTGCCTGCTTCTGGGCTGTGCGTCTCAGTCCCTGTCCGGGGTCCCAGCTTCAGGCCCTCCCTCTCCTTCGCTGCGTCCCTGTTCTTTCCTCTACTTCCCTGGCCCCTGGCTTCTCACTTGCTTCCTCTGCCCACTCTCACCTCCTCGCCAGCTGCCACCAACATGAGTGTTTAGTGACCCAAATTACAAGAGAAAATATGTCATCCCTTCCTGGCAGAGGCAGGAGGAGAGCACATTTAGGTGTCTGTCAGATTGCAGACAGGAAAGGGAGCTCAAGGTCTAGAAACCAAGCCCAGGATTACCCTGAGGGCTCAGGTGGTAACCCCACCTGCTTTCCACAGTAATACCTTCCCGGAACTCGGGACCACGCAAAAGTTACCCAAGGGCACTGAGGTGGAATCCAGGACCAGCTGTGTTTATTATAGCTTGGGAATGCAAGCTAGAGAAATAATTAACTTCAAAAGTATGAGCACCTTACCTTTTGACAGAGAATCCACTCAGACTTAAGGTTAGTTACGAGGTGAAAAATGTCATTCTTTCTAGACATTTTATGTGGGATCCAGATATCCTCTGAACACATTTAATAGAGTGAGTGAACAGATTACACTACCACAGTCATTCCGGCTTTTCATGTAGGAGAGCTTCTTCCTTGCAAACTGTGATTCCATCCAGAGTTTGCATGCCCAAATAAAAGGGGAGGGAGGAAGGAAGGAGGGGAGGAAGGAAGGGAGCACAAGCCTCAAGCACAGTCTGCTGCACTTGGGAACGTGTATTGTCGTTTCTTTGCAGCTTGAAAACATTCCTTTGGTTTCAGAACACTTTTAAAGGCAGTCCATTCCGGTGACTATTTGCAACACTGTTTTATTCAAAGACCCTAAAAATGGAGTCTTTCTAAGACTCCCTGTCAGGCGAGAAGAGACTATGAATGTCGTGGTGGCCACAATGAACGTTCTTAGAGAAACAGGTCCTTAACTTTCTCTCCCTCTCTTCCAAGTTGGCCAGCATCTGCAAACTCCACCGACCGGCAGTCACAGCGTCGGCAGCCCCCGAGCCTGTGGGAACTCGGGAGTTTCAACCTGAACACGTCGGCCCCCAAAGGCCTCTTTCCGCCACAAGAAATCCCTCACCACAAAGGACGCGGGAGAGGCCGGGGGAGGGGCGCGGAATGGACTTGGACGGGAAGGAATGAGGGAACTGGCCTCGAGTCAACAGCCGCCGGGCACTGCCTGGGGATCGCGAATCAGTAACCGAAGCAGCAGCTCCGCCCGCACTCCGGACCCCCGAGCCGGTGGGACCGCAGTCTGCGAGGATGCGTGATGCACTCCCCGCGCTCCAGCCTCGCGCTCCACGGACCCACCTCCTGCTCGGAGGCCCCGCTCACGTTGGAAATTTCACACGCGGCCCCCACCTCCGTCCACCACATTCCACGGGCTGCTCCGAGCTGCGGCCGCCCGAGTCCCAAGCAGTGGACTCTGCCCCGAAACTCCAGCACAGCCGACTTGCGCGCACGGCGCCGCCGGGACCGGGGCCAGCTCGGGCTCTGCCGCAGGAAGAACACACTGGGCCCTGGAGCGCAGCTTCAAACCTTGGTGCAGACATGGCCCTGGGGACGGGTACTGGAGCCCACCCCAGTCTCGCCTGCCCCGCACCCTCCCCCACGCAGACCCAGAGGACCGAAAGTTGTCTAAGTTCGCACCCCGCGAGCCCTGCCGCAGCCCGCTCCCCTGCGCAGCGGGGCCGAGGGGCCGCGGTGTCTGGAACCCGCTCTCACTGTCCCTCCCGCGCAGCCCCGAGCGCTGGGACGCACCTCCCTCAGCCCTCGCCTACAAGTGCCACCGCCTGGCTCCCCGGACAAGTCCGGACACAGAAGGAAGAGGCGGGAGGGATGCACACGCTCTCGGAGCCACATCCACGGACTTCCCTGCAGTAGGACCCCTCGAAGGCGAGTCCGGGGCATCCGAGCCGGCCTGCACACTCACCCATGGCCACAGGTCCGACTGTCCTTCCTACCGGAGCGAAAGGGGCTGGCGCGGTGTAGCCAAGTTCTCCAAGCGGCTCTCCGGCTGCTTGCGAGGCCGCCAGGGACCGCCTCGCCCCTCCCAGCAGAGCGGTCCGGGGTTCCCGCACCCCTCCCTCTCCCACCTGCCTCCTCGGGCTGCCGGCTGCCGGGCCCCCTTCTCCGTGGCTCTCCTTGCCCCTTTCACTTTCAGGCTAGCCACGTGCAAAGGTCTCCGCCTTAAACACTTTAAGCACACTTTGCACACTCACAGTCTCAGCGCCCCAGGAACGACCAGGCAGCCAGATAATAACCCTTCACGTGGAGACTACGGCAAGTCTACTCCAGCGCACGCAGGTCTGGCGCGAGGATTTTACACCCCCCCCCCCCAAATCTCTCCTTACGCATACTATTTTTTTCCTTTAATAAAAGCACTGTTAATAAAGACAAGAGGAAAAGTAAATTTCTCCCTTTAATTAATACTACGCCTCTCTTCCTTCTTCTATGTCCAATATATTTTTCTGTGACCCGGCAAGTCCTAAAAGGCGCGTGCACACACAGAGGCAGGCCACGACCCGCGGAAGTCACTTGGAGAGCAGACGACTTGATCCAGGAGCCAGTCACTGGCCGGCGCTGCTGAAAGGGCCTTGGGCTCGTCCCTAGGAGTGAGGGGTGGTGGTCCCTGGCCAACTGCAGCGATGCTGGGCCTCAGTTTCCTAATTTGTCAAGGGAAGGATCTGGAAAAAGGGATCTCCAAGGTCCCTTCAAGCTAAAAATAATTATATATTTCAGCGGGTTACTGGCCTAGTTCTTCCAGGATTCATACCGGAGGAGTTATTTCAGTCCGTCAGTCCCCAAAGTGCCACGCTTCTCTCGCACGCACAGCACACCCTCAGAAGCACACAGATCTACGCCACGTGCGAGAGGGAGAACTCAACACCGCGGATGCGGCTCCCACCTCGAAGAGCACGGCTGTGCCGTGGAGAAGGCGTGATAGGAAAATAATTAAGACTATGTGGGGCGGAAATATGGGAATAAATGCAGAGCGCATCATTAAAATGTCACGGAAACGTTCACGCAGCTATTTCTCTCATAATGGAAGAGGAGCCCCCCTTGAAGGGCGGCGGTAAATGCGTTTCAGTTACATGGGAAGAGAAGGTTATTCTCGTGGGAGGGGAGTGGAGTAGTCGGTAAAGTGGAAAGTGTTGGACACACCGTTCAGAAATGCATCCCCGCTCTGGAAACTGACCAGCATAAACTGTAACTGCCAAAACACGCAACACTTCCACGTGGGTTCCGTGACGACAAGTGACGGAAGTCTGGGGAGTCATGGATAAGCACAGCTTTCGGATCACCAGAGACAACTCACCACTTACTCCCTGGGGGTCTAGTTCAAGATGTTTTAAGTCTAAAAATGACGTGATTCTGAAATATGAAATAATGTAGTAACATAACGTAAGTGCAATTTACTGTCAGGCATTGTTCTAAGGGCTTTATATTAACCCGTATAATTCTCACAATGGTGTAAGGGAAACGCTGTTATTCCCACTTGACAAACGTGGAAACTGAGCCACAAAGAAACACTTCACTTGCCCACACCGCACAGGTAATAACCGGGCAGGCGAGAGTCACGCGCAAGCAGAAGTTTCCCAGGGCCCACAATCCGCATCAGCTCGCCATGCTGTTTCCTGTAACCTGAGCAACGCCACGCACTTGAGGAAGATGGTGCTATTTCTCAACGGGGACTATACTCCACAAATATTTTAGACACTCCCAGTGACTTCTAAGAATGATTTTGGAAAACGCTAAACATAACTGATTAAATACTTTCATCTAATAATCAAAACCATGACTATGTCTCTCTTTTGGCTGGTTATGAGTGAGTATGGCGCAATTTTGATGTTTAAGTAATCTGTCTTACAGTGACCACACGCATGGGCATTGCTATCTTGGATCTCAGGTACAGAGAAGCCATGATCTCACTTGAGATTGAATAAATTACATCATTTTATATGGTAACTTAATAAAAATGGCAGTTAATTCACAGTGCCAATTAATTTATTTTATTCATAATGCCAATTCTCTAGTATTTCCACTTCTCATTCCTGTCACCTAATTGTCCACCAAGCCCTAAGATTCTGCCTTCAAACTGTCCCCCCCCACACCCCTTATCACCAGCCAACTGCCTGGGCCACCTCTGCACAAATCCTGTGGGGATATGACTAGGAATTCTTTTTTTAGATTATGGAGGTTCTTATCAACCATTGGACCCAAAATTGAGGCTTTCGCTAAAGTCTGAGATGAGTGGAAAAGTTTCATTACACGTTCCATCGCAAACTGAAAAGATCTGATCTAGGCACTGAGCAACCGCAGGTCCCTGGCTGAGCTCTCCATGGCTTGGTCAGATGTCACTCCAGCACCGCCAACGGTTTGAGTCATTTAGGGAGAACTCAGAATGAGAAGAGAACACTGGCAGTGGGCAATCGGGCCACAAAAGCACCTCGCAGCTGTGGGCAAGAGAAGCCCACGAAAAGGAGTGCATGAGAATATTCGTAAGCTAAGGAAGAAGCCAGAGAAAGTCCCGTGAGGGCAATTTCAAGAAAGGAGGTATTGCCAGCTGCAGCTACCCCAGACAGCAGACATGAGGAGGACTGAAAAGTTTCCTTTGGAAGGGGCAGCTTTGAGATCACTGCTGAACCCTGAGTGCAGCTTTGAACCCTCTTGGTTCCCCGGGTGAAATCTGACACTGGCCCCCACACGGCGAGGGCAGGGTGGGGAGACCTCAGAGAGCAGCCGCCCACTCCAGACTGGGATGTGGCAGGCTTAATAAACCCAGAAATTTACCTCTGAGGTTTGTCTCGGGTGCTGCAAGATGAGTAGATCTCCACACGTGACGGGGTTCAGTCACATGTACCATCCAGCTGGTCACAACACGCTGCTCACACCCCAGGCATACGACTTCTCAAAGCGTTACCTTTGCCTTCAGCACGCTCTGCCCGTCGCTCTGTGCCTCCAGGTTGACACGCCTTTGCAGCGCCTCCTTTCTGACCCCTCAGAGAACACAGGACCGCGTTAACTGTCCCGCGGTCCACGCCCACTGTCAGGTCATCTTCCTTCCTCAGTTCCAGATGCACTGAGCTGAACGGCAGACGCCCGATACACGGGAGGGGAGATGGCTCTGACGAATGCGTCCACTCCAGGCAGACCTGCGGGGTCTGCACCCACCTCCCCCTCCTTTCTCTTAATTCCCCACAACCTGCTCTAGACACGCCAGGCTCCCCACAGCACACCCCCACCTCTCCTGCCCTCGAACCGCGAGGCGCAGCTCCACTGCCCTGAAAGGGGTTATGGCCCAGCAGACAGGCCTGGCGACGCCCTGACGAGGGACAACTTGCTTCCTGCCCAACCTCCCCACCTTTCCAAACGTCGACACCTACTCAACCTTAACAGCTGATTCTCTCTCCTGGGGGTGGATCGCACTGTCCCCTGCTGCTGCTCCCCTATGACAAAATGACAAAATAGGGGACTTCCTGTGTGATGGGTGTCAGTTCCACAGTGCACTGTAAATGAGCGCATGTGTGCCTAACGTAAGTAAGCACGGCCGACGCCATTTTTCAATGTCCCGTAGAAACGCTTAAGAAATCACAGACACGCTTTAGACGATAGAAATAAAAGTGCGAAAGGCAGACTTTGGGGTGATTTGCGTGAGAAGAACTGTAGATTGTGCATATGGAACAAGCCCACTTACCAACGTGCCATTCTGGATGCCCCGCGGGGCATGGGGGGAAGCTAAGGAGCTTCGCTTTCAATCTATCGTGAAATGTGGTCCAATGACCAGAAGCAAATGAAACGTGATTTTTTGCCACCAATAAATCAGTTTTAGACGCTCTTCACTTTACTTTAGATGGTGTAAAGATAAAGATGATTTGATAATCCCAGAAAAAAAAACCATGTTTGATGCTTTCATAAATTCAAAACATACTTGTGGTGTAAGAAGTGAGTTGGGACATCAGAAACACAATCACTAAAATGCAATTCAGATGAGACCTACATTTAAAGGAGAAGAGCCAGACAGCCCTCGGCGGTCCTGGCACTGATGCTCTACTGCGAACCAGACGAGGAGGGCGGCCCTGGGTGTGGCTGTGGGGCCAGCTTGAAGCCGTGTCACCTCAGTCACACCTCACACACTTCCTGTAGTGAAGATACGTGCTTTCGCCTTTCTTTACTCCTTTGCTCCTTTGGAGATGCCTGGCATCATGTTTCAACTGTGACATTTGAGTTGTGTGACACGGTCTTCCGTGCGGATAGACCTGCCTGTGGTTTGACATTATCTTGATTCCACTGCATGTGTTCAGTCCGGGCAATCGGGGGACAGGAGTTACGTTTATGTGAGAACACTCAAGTCTTAGGAGGAAGGGACGGTCAGATCAGCTCTAACGACTGATCATGCGCTGTACCGTAATGCCTACTATGTGCAGGGCCCTTTGCATAAACATACCACGCGCAGTCCTCCCAGCAACCCCACACTTAGTGTTTCATGACTCATCATTCATCACCACAGTGTCCCTTTCTAAACACAAAGGCTGGTTCAGGCGCGTGATCAAAGCGCAAAGAGCGGCTCGGGCGCCAACGTGACTCCCAGGGCTGCGTGGCAGCAATCCCTGGCCTCCCCCCGAGCCCTGCAGCCGTGATCCAAACACAGCGGTGGGAGCTCAAGAGCGGAAGACATTGGTTGCTCTGAGACCACCAAGCAGTGCGGAAGCCTTTGCGTATGCAGGCTGGAGGGGCGCATCGGGACCAGAGCAGGCAGTGACGCGTGGAAGCGACAACGGGGTTTCGGAGCAGAAGTCGGTTGTTGGAAACCATCCAATGTACAGCATACGACAATTTCTTGAGAGTGTTCCTGGCTCACCATTTTATCCTCTATTCTGCTGCCAAATTTATCACCCTAAAAACGCAAATCTGGTTATATAGTGTCCAGGAGTAAAACCTTCCACCTAAACACTGAAGTAAAACTCAAAGCTTTAAATGGCATATAAGGGACCTCGCGCTATGGCTGCCCCCCCCATTGGCTCCACGGCCTCAGCTAGCATGGCCGGCACCCGCACCAGTCCGTACATTCACCCTGCACGTTGTCGCCTGGGCTCCTGCACTTTGCCAAGCTTCCGCTCCTCTCAGCCCTCGGATGTCCTGTTCCTCCAGCTTATTGCCCCCGCCAAGTCTCTCACCCCATTTGCTGCTGGGTGAGCACCTACGGTTTTTATTTTCCAACTCGGACTCAGCGGCTATCCCTGATCTGAGACTTGGGTGGGCACGTCACCTGAATGCCCCTCACACCTGGGTGCACCACGTCACAGAGCTCATGGGACTGCACCGCAGTTCCGCCTGTGATTGTCTGCGTCTCTACCACATGACAGGCTCGGGGAACGCCGGCTGTCCTGGGCACTTGGCACAGCACTTGGCACGTGGTAGGTGCGCTATATTTGAACTGAAATTTTACACACACACATACACACACACACAATCTCTTGTTGTCAACTGGACACAGTCACACTGGGGGACTCCAGCCAGCACCTCAGAAAGAAAAGAGCCACCCAGCCCACCGGTAAGGGGAAAGAGCCAGTCGTTGCTGTTTTGGCCGCCACACTTGGGGGTGATTAGTTATACGGCCCCTTTACCGTGGAGGGACATTTCACTGGGACAAGGAAGCACAGAGCGTGTCACTGGCTTGAAGGAGAAGGAAAAACTGGAAGGGGCTGGGGGCATTTGCTGACCTCCTATACCCAGAAGCTCTCTGAGCTCGGCCACCCAGAGAGCATCCATGCCAGTCAGACAGGCATGGACCGGGCTGGCCAACAAGATGCACGAGCAGTTTAGATTCTGACAAAAGAATAAATTGGAGAGCTGAGAGGAAGAAAGCAACCATTCAAGAAAAAACAGTTGACTGTAGTGTGATAAACCCTGTCAACAGATTTGATTATCTGCAGCAACGGCAGCAAACTGCCAAGACCATAGGCTGGTCCGTCCCCCAGCACAGAAATAAGGTCAAAGGGCAGCTGTGCAGCCACAGGCCCCTCACCAACCCCACCTTCCTGTTGCCTCATCGATCCTTCGATTGTGTAGAAACAGCTTCAGGCTGCGGTAACGAATCGTTTCGTCAGAATCGGAGACGTCTTATTTGTCTGCTGGCTCCAGTTGTGTTACAAATTGCACGGACCGAAGAAGAGCGTGAATTTATTAAATAATTCATATACTGTATCTGCCGTGTTTATTTCATGGCCAATAGTATACTTGAAGACTAAACTGTATAAAACATTATTTTGAAACAGAGCATTTTAAATTCTTGTACTTAGACATATTTAAGGATTCTTTTTGTCAATTTTGTAAAGTCCCTGATGGCTAGAGAAGGCCTCCACATCCTGCTCCATAAAGTACCCCTGACCTGTGAACACCCCGTACGCAGACACCACCCCAGACGTCAGACCGGTCCTGGCCGAGCTGTGGGAAGCAGGCGGCCTGCGGCTGCTGCGCCCGGGGAAGTGGGCAGGGGTGGGACGGCGCGCGGGTGGCTGGTGAGGGGCCGTGGGCGGGCGTGACTGTCAGGTTCCCGCGCGGGGTTGTGAAGGAAGACAGAGGTAGGAGACCACGGTTTCTTCCCTCACAGAACTACACTACCTTTGTCTTTTTTTTTTTTTTTGCTACAAATTTCCTTACTTCACTGCAGCGTCATCCATCTCCTCTAGGAGAGAAATGAATGCCACACCCCTCCAGCAAACTCACTCCCCCGGCATTCACCAAGGCGAAGTGAGATGGAACCACAACAAAAACCAGTCAGTTCCATTTGCACAGTCGAAAACTGTGGCATAAATACAGTAAGGCACTACTAATTTAACCCGTTATCCCACTGAGCAAATGTAAAGGACACGCTTATGGAAACAAGAGACACGTCCAAAACCACAGGTTCAAGGTCTCAACCGAGCACTCATGCGGACGCACGGTGGTGACGGTGTGGGTGCGGAAGAAAAGCCGTCCCAGCAAACCGCCGACGAACGCCACTCCCGCTTTCCATGCTAGAATCTCCCCCAACTTTATTTTCCATTTCATCACGAACTAATTTTGTAATTGTCTTTGCACTACCACCAGTAGAAACTGACCCGTTCCCTCCCGAACGTGACCGTCACGGGAATGCACTGCCTTAAGGACAGGCCTTTAACTATAAAAGAGCTGCACTCCTAAAATAGCCATTACTTTTAAAACTGTTAAAATAATGTGGCCAATGCACATGATGACTTCTGATAAAAAGGAAATGAACTATAAAATCAGTAGCTTTTTACCAAAAGACCTGGGCAATTTTTATCAATCTCTTAGCTAAATGCAGCCATGGAAAAAAAAAAAAAGAACATAAGAATCCATTAAGAAAATAATTAAACTATGAGAGGATAAAAACAATTACAGAATACCCTTTATTTCCAATGAAAGCAGGACTATTATGAAATTAGACGATCACCATTTTGCCACCACGCTAATAACGATTAATTCCAAAAGAATCATCAGCAGATGCTAAAACCAGTGGATAGAAGGAAGTCTGACAAGTGACAAGAAGTTCATATGCCTTCCTCCCAAATGACCTCCCATAATGTGCTTATTCATTACAACGGGAAAATGTCACCTCGCTCCCGGGAACGGGCAGACGCCACTCTCACCAGGAAGAGGGCAGGTGCGTGCAGGGGCCGAGGGCATACAGCCGGCGTCCATGCTGTGCCTGCCCCAAACTCGTACGCTGAGTCTCCTCCTGTGGCAGTGTCCCACGAAAGCAGGTTTAAGGACATTCTCCAAAACGACTGGCTACATTCTTCAACTGTCAAGGTTATCAAAACAGAAAAACCGAGGTGTGTTCTAGGCCAAAAATCCAACAGATGGAACAACCAGGACCCAGGCGGGATCCAGGACTTTGTTTCGCTGTAAAGGATATTATGGGGACAATCGGAAAAATTTGAGTACTGTCTGCAGATTATATCATGATATCACTGTCAGTTTTTTTATTTTGATAAATTGTACTTTGGTTAGTAAGAGAATGTCTTTATGGTTTGGAAAATACACACTGAAATAGTTAAGAGTACAGGGGCATCATATCTGCCACATATATTTTCACAAAATGAAGAAAATATGTAAATAAATACGCATAGAAAATTATACTGTGTGTGTGTGTGTATTATGTATATGAGAAAGAAAGAGGAATAAAGCAAAACGAGCGTGGAAAATGTTAGCACTGGGGGAATCTGGGAAAAGGTGCATGGAAATTCTTTTTTAGTCTTGCAGCTTTCCTACAGGCCTGAAGTGGCCTCGAGGTGAAAAGCTGGAAAACAATGAAAGCACCGCTCTCTATCGTTTTCCTCCAGCACTACCAGTTGCTCCGACGCTCTCGGTGTTTTCCCTAGAAAGCCCACAATTTTACAGCGAAGTCCTCTCTAATCAAGGACCACCAACAAGAACACCGGCTCCCATTCTCTGCCCGGTCCTGAAACCCGGCATGGGTTTCTCTCAGTCCTGCTGGCATGTCCTGGTGAAAAGCTCCAGCAGGTCCCAAATGCGCAGCGGCCACTCAGCCAGAAGCGAGTAAGCATGTTACTCAGCCAAACGACTCACCCCTAGTTCAAAGGGAAAACTAGGTATGACGACTAACACTTTGGGCTATTACAGGGGACTGATACAGACTTGAAGTCGATCGATGAACCAGAGAAGAATCATGAACTGCCCTGAGATCGTGGTGCGACTTGGTTTCAAAGGAAAAATAAGCAGCAGCCACAACAAAATCCCTGTTTCCTGAACAAAGTTCCGTTCAGAGACCTGCCGCTCACCTCCCATCCTTTGCGCCGGCCAGTGTGATCCATCCGGTCAGCCCGAGGTTTGATGCAGCTTCTCCCGCTGACCTCCAGGTCCTCGCCCACCCTAGTGTACGCCCACCCTGCGGCTGCCCCGGGGCTGCTCTAGGCTGGTGGGGGGACTCTCCCTTCTTCACACCAGCACGCGCCTGGCCAGCGAGCCTGCGAGTGACACGCTCTGTCCTCACCTGTCTTCGTCCGCTTTGTGGAAACCAGGAAACCAGGCTGTTCACTGGCAAAAGGGTAATCTGCGGTGTGGCTTCTTTTCGCTCAGACTTCCTTCGTAAGAACTCCTGTGGTGTTTGCCTCCTGGCTGTCTTTCAGAGAACTAAGATTATGCTAATTAAAAGTTGATCACGCATGCATTCGTTCACTGATTCAGTAAATATATATTGTGAGCTGACGGGTCCTTACTAGGTTTTATAGCCTAGATGCTATAGACACAGCAGTGAACAATAGAGGCTGAGTCCCCGTCTTCTCCTAGTGGGAATCGTGATGGATAGATAGATGGATAGATAAATACTAGGAGAGAGAGAGATGAATAGGTTATCAGGTGGCGTTGGCTGGATGAGAACAGGTTGGATAACGACAGTGTCAGGGAAAGAAGTGTCATTGCATAAACAGGAAGTCAGGGGGGACTCTCCCACAAGGTAACCTGTAATCAGATCTGCAGGAAGCAAAGCAGATACACACACAGAGATGAGCGTGTTAAGGCCGAGGGCACACCGTATGTGAAGACCAAGGCTTAGAGCCTCAACTGTAAATGAACCGTCTTGTCGTGGACTTCACGGCCGAGCAGATTCTCCCCCTGGTAACTAAGAAAACGGGGGTGCCCGCAGTACCGGCGAGACCCCGGGGTCCCACTCTGTGACTGCGTGACGTGGCCCCGCAGTGTGACAAAGTCTGTCTGCAGCATAAGGATGGAGAGCTGCCTCCATAGACTTAAGATCAAAGGAAGCACATGTGTAGGTGAAGTGCATTTCACTCCTGATAGAAAAGGAAATAAAAAACCTTAAAAGGAAAATCCA
>PVJI01010279.1:0-61306 GCA_004026765.1 Micronycteris hirsuta
GAGGTATGGAGGAATATCAACAGGGGAGTGGTAGGGGGAGAGAGTGGGAATGGGGCACAGAACAAGTAGCATAAATGGGAGGTAGACAACAGACAAGGGGAGGTTAGAACAGTATAGGAAGTACAGGAGCAGAAGGACTTATGTGTATGACCTATGGACAAAACTAAAGGGAGGGGAAAGGGGGGTAAGGGGGAGGGGGAAAGAAGGGGGGAAATGGGGCAACTGTAATAGCATAATCAATAAAATATAGTTAAAAAAAATTTATTAAGGTATATCCATACAAAAGAATACTATGCAAATGGTATGCATATATGTGTGGTAAAGCAAATATATTAACACATTTTCAGAAAAGCATTGTATAAAATATATATATACATACATTGAAATTTTCATTTTTTCATGAATGTTTACATATATGTGTAGTTTATAATCTCTGTAAAATGACACACAGAATAGTTAACAATGATTGCCTCCAGAGTAAAGAAATGCCTATGGGATTAAGGCATATCATTTAATCCATTTGGGATTTTATATTATATATGACTTATTCAACAATTAATGTGTTAATTAAATACAAAGTAGATGTAGGAAAGGCTTGGTTATTTAGAGTTGACAGTCCATAGCAACTCATTCAAGTACTTTGAAATGTTTGTAAGTTTACCTTATGTATTTTTTAAAAGATCTTATTTACTTTTAGAGAGAGGGGAGGGTAGAGAGAAAGAGGAGAGAAACATCAATCTGTGAGAGATACATTGATCAGTTGCCTCTCACATGCCCTCAGCTGGGTACCTGACACACAACCCAGACATATACCCTGACTGGGAATCAAACCTGAGATCTTTTGGTTCATAGGCCGGGGCTCAATCCACTGAAACACATCAGCCAGGGCATCTTACTCATTTCAATATTACCTTGTCAGAAAGCAAACTGGAATGATTCTGTCAGAGAAGAAAAACTGAACAGGATAAATTTTTGAACTAATTATTGTGGCTTTTTATACTCCAGTTTTTACTTGAACAGAGATGGGTTTGAGGAAAGTGTATTGAGCCTTGGCAAAATAAGCTTATGTCATTTCCTATTGTTGCAATTTACTAAAAGTTATGTGTACATTTGTGTGTGTGTGTGTGTATGTGAGAGAGAGGGGAGGGGAGAGAAAGAGAGGGAGAGAGAGAAGGACAACAAAGGAACACAGGAAGGCAGATAGGAAAAAACAACAGGTATTGGTGGAAAAAAAGCAGTCCCTGACTAAGATCAAATAAACAGTCTAACTTTACACTAAAGGAACTTGAAAAAGAACAACAAACAAAGCCCAAAGTAAGTAGGAGAAAAGACATAATAAATATCAGAGCAGAAATGAATGAAATAGAGTCTAAAAAAATGCAAAAATCAATGAATCCAAGCACTGGTTCTTTGAAAAGATAATCAAGATTGACAAACCTCTAACCAAACTCACCAAGAAAAAAAGAGACAGTATCCAAATAAATTAAATCAAAAAAGGAAAGGAGAAATAATAACTGACAACAAAGAAATACAAAGAATTGTAAGAAAATATTGTGAACAACTATATGCCAACAAACTGGATAATCTGAACAAAACTGATAAATTCCTAGAAACATACAATCTTCCAAAAACAAGTCAGGGAGATTCAATTAATCTGAATAGACAGATTACACCTAGTGAAATTCAAGCACTAATGTAAAACTCCCAACAGACCAAAGCCCTGTACTGGATGGCTTCACAAGTGAATTTTACCAAACATTCCCAGAAAAACTAACATTTCCTTCTCAAACTACTCTAAAAATTCAAGAGAGGGAAAGATTTTTAAGCTCATTTTATAAGGCCAGTATTATCCTAATACCAAAACCAGACAAAAACACTACAAAAAAAAAAAGAAAATTATGGACCAATATCACTGATGAACGTAGATGCTAAAGTCCTCAACAAAATATTAGCAAACTGAATACAGCATTACACCAAAAAGAATATCCACAATGATCAAGTGGGATTTATTAGGTTGATGCAAGGTAGGTACAACATTCACAAATCATTAAATATTATATACAACATAAACAAAATGAAGGATAAAAACCACATGATCATATCAATTGTTGCAGAAAAAGCTTTTGACAAAATTCAGCACCATTTATGAGAAAAACTGTTAGCAAATTTGGAACAGAGCAAACATACCTAAACATAATAAAGGCCATATATGACAAACCCACTGCCAGCATCATACTCAATAGACAAAAACTACAAGTGTTCCCCTTAAGGTTAAGAACAAGGGATGTCCGCTTTCACCTCTCCTATTCAACATAGTACTGGAAGTCCTAGCCACAGCCATCAGACAAGAAGAAGAAATAAAAAGTATCCAAATTGGAAAGAAGGAAGTAAAACTATCTTTATTTGCAGATGACAATATGCTGCTCATATAAAACCTTAAATATTCTACCAAGAAACTACTAGCACTGATAAATGAGTTCAGCAAAGTAGCAGGATAAAAATTAATATCCAGAAATCAGTTGCATTTTTATATGCCAATAGCAAACAGAAAGGAAAATTAAGAGACTGATTCCATTCACAATTGCTTCAAAAAGAATAAAATACCTAGGAATAACCCTAAACAAGGAAATTACAAGACACTAAAGAAAGAAATTGAAGAAGATACAAATAAGTGGGAGCACATACCATATTTACGGATAGGAAGAATTATCATCATTAAAATGTCCATACTACCCAAAACAATCCATAGATTCAATGCAATTCCTACCAAGTTTCCATTGATGTGTTTTACTGAACTAGAGCAAATAATTTGAAAATTTATATGGAATCACAAAATTCCCCCAAAAGCAACACCAATCTTGAGAAAGAAGAACAAATTTGCTAGCAGTTCCACTTTTAATATTATGAAGTAACATCATTCTACTTTTTACAGCAGCTGCACCAATCTGCATTCCCACCAACAGTGGGCGAGGCTTTCTGTTTTTCCACATCCTCCCAGCACTTGTTGGCTGAGTTTTTCATGACAGCCACTCTGACAGGTGTAAGGTGAGGAATAATGCTACCTAAAATTAAACTACACTATAAGTCTATAGTAATCAAAACAGCATGGTCCTGGCAGAAAAACAACACATAGATCGAACAGAATAGAGTGCCTAGAAATAAACCCACTCCTTTATAGTTAATTTTTGACAAAGGAGGCCTATTCAACGGGCTAAAGATTTTTTTTCAATTAATGGTGTTGAGAAAATTGAACAGATACAGAAAAAAAGGAACCTAGACCACTTTCTTATGCCACACACAAGAACAAATTCAAAATGGAAAGACTTAAATGTTAGACTTGAAACCTTAAACCTTAGAAGAAAACATAGGCAGTAAAATCTCAGACATTCCACATAACAATATTTTTCCTGACATATTTTCTCTGGCAAGGAAAACAAAAGAAAAAATAAGCATATGGGACTACACCAAACTAAAAAGTTTTTGCACAGCAAAGGAAAACATCAACAAAATGAAAAAAAAAAAAAACACTGAATGGGAGGATATATTTGCTGATATATCTATAAATGGTTAATATTCAAAATTTATAAAGGACTTATAAAACTCAGTACCCAAAAAACAAACAATCCAATTTTTTTAGAAAATGGGTAAAAGACCTGAATAAACACTTCTCCAAAGAAGACATACAGATGGCCGATAGACATAAGGCAAGACGCCCACTGTCACTAATCATCAGAGAAATGGAAATTCACACCACACTGAGATATCTATCACCTTACACCTGTCAGAGTGGCTGTCATGAAAAACTCAGCCAACAACAAGTGCTGGGAGGACGTGGAGAAACAGAAAGTCTCGCCCACTGTTGGTGGGAATGCAGATTGGTGCAGCTGCTGTAAAAAGTAGAATGATGTTACTTCGTAATATTAAAAGTGGAACTGCCTTATGATCCATAGTTTCTACTTCTACAAATATATCCGAAGAAATCCAAAACACTGATTTGAAAGAATATATGCACGCTTATGTTCACTGCAGCATTATTTACAATAGGCAAGATTTGGAAGCAGCCCTAGTGCCCATCAATAAATGAGTAAATAAAAATGCAATAATACATTTACACAATGGAATACTACTCAGCCATAAAAAGGAAGGAAATCTTACCTTTTGCAACAGTGTGGGTGGATCAGGAGAGTATTTTGCTAGGTGAAATAAGCCAGTCAGAAAAAGATAAATACCATATGTTTAACTCATATGTGGAATCTAATGAACAAATTGAAGTAACATGCAAAACAGAGACAGACTCATAGAGAGCAGGCTGATAGCTCTGTGTTCAGGAGTGACATTGAGGGATGAAGGGATTGAGCAAAAAATAAAAAAGGACTTACGGACATTGACAATAGTGTGCTGATTGCAGGAGGAGGGGGAGGGGTGAGTGGAGGTGGAAGAGGGTATAAAGGGGATAAATGGTAATGAAAAAAACAAATAAATAGGGGAAAAAAACTTTGTATTAAAAGGCATGATGTTTTTTTAAGACATGTTTATTATTGCTTGGCATTGCCAATGAAAAACAGACTTGGAATGAGGATGGCATTGACAATGGAAGTGTGTTCAGGAGCTGACATCTCTCCCTGTAACCAGAATTGACTGGCCCAAGCAAAGAGTAGAACTTACTTGATCTCCAAGCCTTGTAAACTAATGGCTTGTGCAAATAGTAGGAATGCCCTTTGCACTCAGCCTACAAAAGCAGCTGCAGTAGTCCTCACTTATAATTCTAACCTTTCACCACCTGTTTTCCTGCAAGACCACTATATACATAGAGTCAACATGCATGGTGTTGGCTTTATTATATTAAATATTTTTGCTCAACTTTATTTCTGTGAGCTATGCACATATATCTTCTGTGGACCCTGCCTGGACCACTCTGGAATTGTCATCTTCCCTTTTGAACTGATTCTATATTACCTTTATGATAATTTTAGTGTTGCCTTATGTTTTTTGAGGCACAGAAAATTTGTTAAGGTTGTTTTTGGATTTTATTTTGGGGAGTTTATTTACTTTCACTTTATTTTAATTTTTAATTTAAAAATAAAATTAATCACACTGAGTGAGAAAAGAACAATTCCAAGGTTCAGATTGGACTTTTTCCTCAGAGTGGTAGGCTCCAGACTTTCCCTACCAAGGTAAAAAATTGGAAAACTAAATAAAATATATGGCATTTAACAATGACAACTCAGGATTGTGTTTCCTCAGAGAAGGAAAACTTATGATGTGAGCCCTCCAGTTTCTCTGTGTTTCTGCCTAGCCATACTTTCAAATTTGTGTTGCATAGAAGGGGTCCCCAAATAAAACACAGTAATTGCTGAGTTGAGAAGTCAAAAATCTTCAGAGGAGGGAGCTATCCAGAGAAAGCACTCTAGAAATCTATATGCGCCTTCTTAAATCTCTGTCTGAATAGTAAGCTGTGCAGGAATAGGATGAATCTCCACAAGAACAGGCAAAGCATGACTGGAGAGTTAAAGATGAACACTTCCCAAAGCTTATATATGGCCAGGAGACACTCCAGTTCTAACCAGTCAGAGCGGGGAGACCTCCTTGAACACCCAGTGCATTTAACAGAGACCCCAAAGAGGTCATGCCTTGGAAGTGGGACTAAGCTAGCTCTAGAATAAAGGCCCCTGTAAACATTCCCTAACAAAATTTAAAATTAAGCTTAGAAAAAAATGAAGCTGATCCACAAGCATTCTTCAGACAATAAAATCCAGGAACTCAAAAATGTAATGTGTCCATATACATAAATTATTTCTTTAGTCTCTGCCCACCAAAAGGTAAAATTCATTAAGGATAGAGATTTTTATGTATTTTATTCATGGATATATATGAAATACCTAGAAGAGAATTTTTACAAAGTAGGCATGTAATAAATATTTATTGAATGAGTAAATACTATTCATCTTTATCCTACATTGAATATTTATACTACATAAATTCATATATCATACAATGTTTCCTATTTATTAATGTTTATATTAAACAAACTCATGCCTCATTCTTTGTGACTGTGAAAAAATATTTAAATAAAAGTTTTATATTTCAAAATGTGTTTCAATAAGTATAAAATAAAAAAAATTAAAACTCCTGTTTTATTTGGAAAAAAATAAACTGGGAAAGTAAGCTTCTCCCTAAAAAGGCAATCGGTAAATTTATAATCAGCCTCATTAAGCCTGATTTTCAAAAAATGTGTATGCTCTTACCTTTCCCACATCATAAAATAGCATAAACCAGTGCATTCACATTGCACTATCAAGAAAGCCCAATTGGAACTACTCTTAAAGGGTCCAGCTCAGCAACAGGGTCTCTAGTGAAAAATGAGTGTGTGACCTAAACAAGCAACAAAACAAAATAAAGCTTTATTATCCTTTATCATTATCATGCAAAAAATCAAATGTTATATTTTATGAAAAGTTTGACACATTTCACGGTCGTAAAACATTAATAAAATAATTTCTACACATTTTTTATTATGATAATTATTGTTACAAAGTGAAAATATGCATATGAATATCTTTCATATATTGCAGCAATTCATTTACCAGAAAAATTATATATTGCTTTCCATATCCTCCTCTGTGCATGCTGTTGATGTATTATTATTATTATAAAAGTTTTCTGTGAGCTAATAAGTTTAATAAATGCCATCTTAAAGGTTGATGCTCCCTGGATATTACACTTAGCTTTCTTTACTTCTCACCTTGCTGATCATCAGGATTTCACCTCCCAATTATTTCTCCCAGTTGAACTAACTTCCAACACACCTCCAAGTTCCTATTTCTAATTGAACATGCTAGCTCTCTCGTCGCCCCACCCTACTTGCACAGCTAGCTCCTCTCCCTCATGTTCTTCCCACTTTGGTGAATAGCATTTTTACCCAACCAAAACCTAAGAATAGTTTTAGCTATCTCCTTATCTCCTACCACAGGCATCTAATTTTTCCTCATTATTTCTATAATCCAACCCCTCTTCCCAAGTCCTGACACTCTTCAGGCTTTTATTATCTGTGTTTAATTGAATAAGGGTATATCCCAGTGTCCTCTCTGTCACTACCTTCCCAAGCAACTTCCCGACCCTGCTCCCAGGGCTCTCAGCATGCTCTCTCTCACTACAGACCTAACCACACTCCCCACTCGTAAGATTCTTCAATGGTAGCTTGTACTAGCTCACGTGGCCCGCAGATCATGTCTGTTTTGCAAGCTTTTTATATATTTAAAATTAAAACGAACTGCTGTTTAAAATAAGAGACTTCACACAAAATTCCAGATTTTTAGCTTCTCTCTAAAACCCAAACAACTGGCAGCACTGGGATCTCTATTCCCAACACCATGGCAACTGGCTGAGGCTTAAAGCACAAGGTGCTGTACTCTCCAGTTTCCAACTCATGTAATATTCATTCTTCCACTTATCCAACCACCTTCTCCCACCTGGTTGACAGTTGATGGCACAGGATATCACCTGAGTTTACCACCTCTGACTCTTGATGCTACCCAGACTCTCCTGAGGCTTGATTTAATAAGACCTTTCAAAATTGCTCCGGTTAAATCACATCACCTCTCAGTTCAAGTTTCTCTCATATAATATAAGAAGCAAAGACCAAGTGGTCCTCAGTCTGCTAACTACCAGGAGGGCACTTAGAAAATAAATACCCTACCTCACATTTTCCCCTCTCTGCATCTCCCAGTAGGTCTCTTTATTGCCTGAATCCAATCAGAACCCCAACGATCAATGGATGGTTTAGAAAAATTAAGAACCAAACCGGCCAGGGAACATCTAATTTATCAAAGCTTTAACTGTATCCCCTGGTCCTCTCTCAAACATCAAAAGTCACAGAGCCCAGGTCATAGAGTCAAGAGGCAAAAATTCTGCAAGGAGGTTATTAGTAAGCAAAACAGTGAGAAAAACCAATCTCATCTCTATCTCTAGGTGGGAACACATATTCTGACTATGTAGATGGATCCAATTAGCTGCAAATAAGGGATATTAGCTTCATCCTATAGAATAGCTCTAAACCACACAGGGTGTTTTTCCTAGCTGCCACAGTAACTGAGCCTTCTCAGCCCATTGCACTGTTCTGTCGAGACTGTGAGGGATGTGGGGCACAAAGTAAGATCAGAGTGAATTCCATGGGCATGATTGTCCTGGTCAGAAGTGAGGTTTTATGAAAGACCACGGATGCAGCAATCCATAACCTGTGAACCAAGATGCTAGAAGAAGCCTGGATGACAGCAAAGGCAAGTATGTTCCCGAGTAAGTCTGTCCCTCTATGGACAAGTGTTGCCTCCTTCCTACTAAGCAGGCATTCAGCTGCTCCCATAATGAGTGGTGCAGGAACCCATTGTTGTCCTTTGCTACAGTCAGGTGAGACCCTCAGTTAAATCTTCAGAAGCCAGATCAGTCTTGGTGAGAATGGGTCCATGTAGTTGAGCCTATGGATAACCTCCATTCCCGTGCCATGGCCACTTTGTAGTGAATCCATAAAACAGACACCAGGGTGCCTGGAATAAGAAGCTGACTGACATCCATGACGGGTCAAGTCGTCAACCGAATTGTTAAGCACCTTCTTCACATATAAAGCCCTCTACTAAACACTTATGAGGATCACAAATATTTTTTCACTCAGTTCCCACAATAAGAGCTCCATCTATATACCTATTCCCTAGATCTCTTTTGTCACCAGTCTTTTCAGATATTTGTTTCAAATCCATGACCATTAGCCGCAGTTCATGAATCAAGTACATCCATGCTCAGGCCATCTTTACTTTCAGAATGTGTTCAGGCACTCTGGAGATTGCCTTTGAACCTCGTTTTTTGGCACAAACTCTGAGGAGCTGTAGTAGTGTGGTTGTCCCCTTCTGGTTCATGCTAATTCTAACAGTAGGAGGCAAAAGGAGACCAAGTCCTGTTCCTCTGATATGCATGCCCTGAATCTCACCAGATCACATGATAACTTCTAAAATTTTTCTCAGATTTATAAAAAGTGAAGAACACAACACACCACCACCTTCACACAAAAGCCCACACCAGCTTTGTCCCTGAACTAGAACCTCTGTTTTAAAAACATTTCCTATCTTGCAGCCTGGCTTGTAAACTTGTAAGCTTGTAAGCATTAAGAGTCATCTAGAAATTAACCTTTCTATAGCATCAGAAAGAGGCTGCAAAAACATTATTTAAAAAGTACATTTTTTAAATTAAACATTGTTTTAGAGCTATGTTAGTTTCTGTGTCCCATTTCTATTGTAAGTGAACTTACTCTTACTGGAAAGGATAAAACTGATGGCAAGAAAAGCAAACAGTACTCACTTAAGTAAACAACTTCATCTGTAACTCATTAACCCTGCTACCCTCAGCCTCCCAGAAAATGTGTCCCATTTATTAGCTTCCAATCCCAAGTTCATGTTTGTCTTTCAGTTCTGGGTCATTATTGAGCAATAAAGAAAAGAGACGCTCTCTTACTGGTGACATCGCGTACATGGAGTTGCCAATCTTACACCAATGGGGAAGGCCGTTTAATGAACTCTTTTTGTATCTGCCAAATTAGCCACCCCAGTCTTCTCATTATTTGTTTTCCTGCCCACTGAAGAAAGTAGAAAAGTATCTATTACTGAGGCACTTTACTCTTTCTCATTGTCCAGTCTGAAACAGGAGAAACAGAGGCTGAACCAGCAATAGCTACTGAAGAAGTGCATTGCCTCCCAAAATGTGGGACACTTAATATTTGAGATGACTCTGGTTGGAATGCAAGACTACGACATCGGGTGGTAGTCTCCCCAGGAAAATAATGATAGTAAAGATCATAATAAGGAAGTTATCTCCGTTTATATTTTTCTTCAATTCTTAATGTCATCAGGAAAAAAGTTTTGATTTGGGGCTACACTTTAACATCCAATGTTTTAATGCAGAGAGCAGTCCTCATGCTGAGAACAATCGGTGGGCAACAATATCCAACTAGAACTTATTATCATCATTCTGTTTTTGTTGTCTATTTATGGCAAATGATACTGATTGTATAGTAGTGGTAGTGACATTTCTTTTTTATAAACTTATGGCTGAAGAACATGTTATTTTAGTGAAAGTATTAAGAAAATCACAGTACAGGTGATACATGAATAAGAAAGAAATCTCAAAATGGAAATAACAAAAGAAAGAAATTTTAAAAACACTGCAAAAGAAAAAAGAAAGTATTCATTATTTTTGACAGGACTTACCTGAAGGTAGGATTCACTCAACATTGATGGTTGTTTGTGTGGGTTGAGGTTATATGGTAGCACTGGCTCTCTATATTGCTACAATAACTTTTTCAAAACTTGATGTGTGTATATATGTATACATCCTATTTTGACTCTTTACAATCATATTTATCCTGAAATTTACTTCTAAATTATCAGTCATTTCCTTCTATTAAACATATGAATCAATCTTTCCGGAACTTTATGTCCTTGAGTATTTTTGCTTATTTGCTTTCTGGGTTATCTTTCGTTTAGATTGTAGGCTTAATAAACTCATTTTATTGACATAAATGTCTGGAGATTTTGTTCTTCAGAATGGAGGTAATTGGAATTTTGCAAGCAGGAACAGAATAGCCTTTGTTAAACTTCATTAGTCTCATTCAGCTGAGATTCATGGTTTAAAATTATATTTTGTGGCAATTATTTATATTTCTCTTTTTTGTAGCCATACGCAAATTATATTTGCCAATTTCACATAAAACAACTGACTGTGTACACAGATCAAGAGGAGGGGCTTATACATATTTCGAATGTTATTTTTCATTTGATTATTTTCAAAATTTTATTTTATAGCATTGAAAACTGTAATAAAAGAATTTAGTTGTTTAAGGATCATCACTTTGTCAATTTTTCACTTTCTGACATTCCACTGTATCTCCCAGCAATTAATAAGATGACGTCACTGGAAATGTTCCCTGTAAGTCACTAAGCCTTCAAAGTACCCCAGATACTTCCTAAGGCACAGGGTGCTCTTTTTCTTCCTTGGATACTTAAATGGGAGTTAAAATTGCTGTGACTTTTGAATTCAAATAAATAGACAAGTTTTAGAGGGCTTTTTTGGAGGGGATTCTTGAGATGACATTTTTCCCACTCTTCATGAAAAAATGACACCTTTACCACATGTGACTTTTAAACCTGAAGGGATGCTGAACTCTAAGAAACAGATTAGTAATCACTGTGGAATAAACAGATGCACATTTTGGCAACTATTCAATTTTTAAGAAGAAAAAAAAATCTTAGTCAAGTTTATTCCCACGATCAAATATTTCATTTTTTAGAACAAAGTGCACTTGGTAAAGTACTTTTTAACTCATAGTAAATGTGTTTTTTATATTGGGCCCATGTTTAGAGTCCTACAGCTGTCATACCCAGGGACCAGGGATTACTTTTTCTTCATCATATACATATTTTTAAACACACACTCAGCAACAACCACAACAAAGCATGAACTTCATGCAGATTTTCCTCCATGTTGTCTCTAAATGTATGCTTTTTTTACTTAAAAGACAGTTGATAATGGCAAAAGCACATCATTTAGAGAATGCTTCATGTATAAAATATAAATTTTTTAAATTATATAAAATAATAGCTTTTTATATAAGGAATGTAATTAGTAATATTGTATAGCTATGTATGGTGCCAGGTGGGTACTGAAAATATCAGGGGGGATACTTTCTAAAGTGTATGATTGTCTCACCATTATGCTGTACTCCTGAAGCTAATACAAAATAATGTTGAATGTCAACCGTAATTGAAAAATGAAAAAGTAAGACTTTAAGTCGAAAATAAATAAATAAATAAAATATAGCTTTTTAAAAATTGTCCCTATTAAACAAATTTAAGTCCTTTGTTCTTTTAAAGCATCTAATATGAGTTTCATGTTTATTTAAAAATACAATTTTTCTTTATATATCTGTTATAACTTATTTTGATTTTCAAATAGTTTTGCAACTTAAATTTACAAATATGTTACAGAATAAAGAAATATAGCTTTTGTAGTAGCTGATGTACTGTTGAGTAAGAAAGTACTTTTTTTTTACATATAAGAAAAATTCCATAATAAAGCCAGAATCATACAGACATCAAACTATCCAAGTGCTGTCAAAGTCTACCACTTTCTCCCCAAGAAGATTCTTGTCATCAAGATTAAAATGGAGAGAAATTAAATAAGCACTCAAGACCATGTATCAAAGAGTTTGAGGCCTTTATGTATGTAAAGAGAAATTTTCTAGAAAGAAATGTGATATAATCAATCTGGCATTCAGATAGCTTCCAAAATAACTTTGCCCTTGAATCATGTAGTTAAATTAAAACCAAATTGCAAGCTGAATTATTGGTTAAAATGAGAGAAAACTCCAAAAGACAGGATTTGGCTCAATCTATGTTATTCTTGAGTTCTACAATGCCATTTTTTACAAATATGAGGAAATAATTTAGGGCTTGCACATGTTATTTATCATCTGTTGAAAGGAGACTTCTTCCAGCAGATAATTAAAACAACTATAAAGAAAAGACAGTGCCCATATTAATTATTCCAGTCATTAAAACCAGACAAGAAGACCCTTACTTACTTCATCCTAGAAGAGAAAAGTTTCAATACACAATAAGGATGGAAAAGAAGTGGGTGGGTGGATAGAAAATATCAGAGACCATGCACTTTGTAAAGACATTTCATGTGACTCCCACTTGTGAATGAATGCTGTTAGTCTGCACGCAAAGATGCAACCGCTGTGTATCTTCTTGTCCTTATCAAAGCAAGTTCATCCACTTTCCTCTTCACTTTTCCCTGTGTATGTGCTGTTTTATCACATGCTAAGTGGCATTCTAATAGTTCAAAATCAGGCCACATTCTTCCAGTTCAAGTTGTGGCATGAATCCAGGCATTTATCAATTTCCCATCCCAAAATCTGATTAATTTTTTAAAATAATAATAGCATGTAAAATAACAATAGCTAATTTTTATTGAGCACATATTATGTGCTCTTCTGCATGTATATCATTTAATCCTTAGCAAATCCCATTTTACAAATGTACAAGTAGCAGCACAAAAATAATTAGGGAACTCATGTCAAATCACAAAACCAGTTATTGGACGCAGCCAGGGTTTCAGTCTGGAGCCCATGAAAGAAGGCCCTATGTCAGCAGAAAAGACAGAGGAGGAGGAGAAGAGAGGAGAGGGAGGGGTAGAGGAAGGAGAAGAGTGATCCTGAGCACATGGGTGCACGTGGATATTTCTAAAGAAAGTGAAAGACTGTCCTGGCAAGCTGTCCAGCAAGGGTGTTAGGGCCACAGAGAAACACAACAGGTTCTGACATAACCCTGGACTCTTAACTTCATCAGTGTGGTGGGAATAAGCTCACTCATCTGTTTATTTCCCACACACTCCGGGAAGCCCTTAGTGAGCTTCCGCATTCCAGGGGAGACTTTCTGTGTAAACTGGCCCACACAACTGCAGAAGAGCCACAATATTAGTTGCCCCAAATTGTCAAACTAGTTCCTCCTTTATAAATATGAAAGGACAATTCAGACTCGACAAGCATCTGAGTAAAATGAACAGTGTGAAAGAAAAAGACTACGATAAACAAACAGAACCTCTAGCCCTGGAGGAAGCAGTAGTGCTGCAAAAGAGAAATTTGAAATCATTCTAAATTAATGTCAAACAACACCTGCATCCATAAAACGAGAATATATTTCTATAAAAAGGAGCAATCAAAGAAAAAATGTTCTTGGAATGTAGGTCATAAAGTTATTAATAAAATTTTTTAACTGCCTGAATCACAAAATGAACATTGCTGAAGATCAAACTTGTGACATAGAAGATAAGGTTGAATAAATCTCTGAGGACAAAAGTAAAAACATAGAAATTAAAAATATAGAGAAAAGGTAACTCCAAATAGATAAAATAAGGTTCAAGGAGGTAAGAAAATAATAGAATAATGCCGGTAGAAGAAAACTGTCTAAGTTTATCATGTTGTCTTATTTCTTGTATGACTTTTTTATTTTACAAAATTATGCCTTTGAGCAATGATTTCAGGATGGCAGTGTATAGAAAAATGTTATGTGTCCTTGTTTTTGAAAACTGTTTTTAACATTTCCTCACACCTAATACTTTGGGTGCAAAATCCTAGTTTTACAATAATTTTCTCCACAACAGAGGAGCAAGAATAAAAGTGTTCTAAAGTAAAATGTAGATAGTGGTTGATAGCTATTGGCATTTGGGGACCAAGAAGGATCTGCTTACAGCGGGGAGTGGGGGGCACTCCAAAATGGAGCAGCAAAAGATAAATCAAAAGGTAGTTAGAATGTGAAGATCCTGGAAGATGTAAAAATTTTGCCAATTTTCTAGAAACTCTTGGGAGGCATGAGGATATGAAGTGAGAAGGACTTCCATCCTTACCAGCATAATGTTCAACATATACCAGGAACTTAATATTTGTTGAATGAATGGAGAAAGTTTGGCATTAACCAAATTACAAGGTGAAAGGCATTGTTATCACTGAAGGAAATGGTAATGAAAACAATGAGTTATTCATCATTCATCGATCATGTGTGAGTTTCAGACATGATGTACTAAAAGAACACTACACATTATTTACCCAAATATCTGAATTTTCCTGTAACAATGATGGATTTGAAAGTTTGTTTATTCTATCATTACCAAATTTCCCACCTAGAATGGTTTCAGAAAATTGTAAAATAGTTCATTTTTAGCTGGGAATATCCCAGAACATTTGTCTTATGAATAGCAAATCCTAGCTCTAAATGTCTCTTTCCAGAAGGGAAGAAAGTGTTAGGTTACTCAAAGTCAGATGACACAGTCCTTGTGGAAAATCTGGACTGTGGGACTGGTGTCCGTCTCCGCTTCGGTCTCCCTGTGTGGGCTGGCGGAAGTCCGTGAGCTGGGGTGTCCTAAAAGTTAACCTCCTTATATGGTGCACAGCAATCTCAAGCTCTCCAAAAATATTTCTAGGACAAATACATTTATATAAACACATTAATTGCAGAGAAGTAGTGCCATCAAACAATTTAGCCCTTGAATTTTTCTGACACTTTTTACTCCTCGGGAGGCTTTCTCGTGTATTGTCTGATAAGATACAATACATTGTGTATGGATGTTTCAACTGTCATTAACAGAAAACCTGACTCAAACGATCTAAACAATAACAAAACACAAAGTTTCTAAAGGTAATGAATTTTCCAATGTGACTAACTAGGCAGCTTAATGATATGGTCAGGATCCTGATTCTCTGCTCTGCTTTCCAGTGTCAGCTTCATAGCTGCTTTCCTCAAAGGACAGCTGCCAAAAATAGAACTGGAGTAACATCCTTCCTCTTACATATCCAGCTGGAGAGTGTCTTTCATGAAAATTCTTTTAAAGGATGAATGAAAAAAATTTCCAGAAGTCCCTTACTGAGGCTTCTCATCGCCCCAAATCACATTCGTTACATGTCGATTCCTGAATCAATCAGTGACTGCTCTGATTTCCATTGACTAGTCAGAGCTTACTTCTGGATCACCTAAGGTGGAGGGAGGTGCGTGCGTGTGCCTGTGTAGGCACACGGGGCAGGAAGGAGAGGAGAGGATACCAGAACAAAATCAGAATAATTTAAGCTGGAGGAAGGAAGGAATAGATGCCGGAAGACATTCAACAACTTCCATGCAGATCATTTTCTTGCTTTCTACTATGAGAATTCCAAGGCTAGATTATCACACTAGGGTAGTGATATGATAAACTCATAAACCTTGAGAACTGGAAGGACCAGAGAAATGTTTTAATTTAATCCTCTTTTTTACAAATGAAGAAACTAAAGGCTAGGTCTGGGAAGGTTAAATGCCTTACCTTAGGTAACATATTCAGTTAAAATAGAACTGGTAATAATACTACTCAAATAATGTAATGGCCAATTCTTTGCTCTGTGTGAGACATTCCTCTTCAAAAATAAGATGTTGACATTCTAGGTAAAATAGGAACACTCAGTTGCTGACATATATTAATAGGTTAATGATGAAAATATCTATAGCAGTTAACAGGTGATACTGTAAATAAAATAAATGATTAGAATCATAATAATTTTTAAACTAAGTAATTATTAATGGACAAATTCTGTTATTTGATTATCATCGTTGCACCATAAAATTTAATTTTTTAGGAGAAAGTTCTAGGACTCCTGCTCTATTGCAAAGAACTAGCCATATTCCCTAAGAAATACTATATCATTGTATTCCACCCAAATCAAGAGAAATATGGGCAGAATTTATGACTAGTAGAACTAGAATATGCACAAAAAAGGAAAGTATTCAGCATTTTGTTTTACAATAACTCCCAAACATTCCATTTGGAATCATTTATATTGCTTTTTTTTTCTATTTTCAAGGCCATTCTGAAATCTCCTGTATTGTAGGAGCTATTAAAATTAACATAAACTAAATAAGTCATGAAATTATGTCCAAGAAGATCTGATTTTTTAAATGTACAGTTGACCCTTGAACAATGCCGGCCTTCAGAGTACCGGGATCGGGGCGCTACCCACTGCCCATTAGGCATGGTTGAAAATCCAGTAATTTAGGGCAGCCCTCCAGGTAGAATACTCAAACTCCCAAATGCAGATTGAAAATTCAGAATATATTTTTCTAGTGACAATATAGCAGAAGGACAGAAGTTACTTCCATGTACAGAATTAAAAGTTTATTATGTAAGAAAAATACCTCATCCTCGCCTTAAACTGTTTCTATCTCCTACTCCCATCAGTGGTGTTAATAGTTAATGTGTTTCAACCTTTCATGAAATCATAACAGGATTCTAAGAAATGATCATTGAAATATTCCAGAAATAAGTATGTAGATGAATAAATTTAGCCATTTCCAAAGAAGAACTAAGAATATTATTTCTTTTAAGCCCTCAAACCTGTATGAAATTACTTTGTTGTTATGATTCCCAGTCAGTGAATTTTTTAATGCACAAACTTGAGTAGAGAAATATTTACAGGAAATATTTTATGTGACATAAAACCAGGCATAAAAACTAAGTCACCATGCAGGATGGCACCAGTTTTCATTACTTTGGATTTGACTGTCAAATAAAAACAACCCAAGCCAGAAGACATTAACATTAATTTTCCTATTATTCATTTTCTGCATAATATTTTTGTGAAGATTAGATACAAAAAATATTTAAAAGTACACATTAATCCTCTGAAAAATACTAATAATGAACATTTAAAGGTCAATCATTTAATGGTACAAGTTCATCTCTAATAGATTTATTTGTACAAAAAGAATAAATGTCAACATATATTACAATTGTGTCAGGGAGAAGGAGAATCCCCCTCTCCTTTCCTACTCTTGAGTTCATATGACTGAATTAATAATAAAATTGACACGAAACCAGATTAACAAAAGAAAAAACAATTTAATACATGCACATGGGAGATCATAAATGATGCTCAGAGAAATGATCAAAGTAGGTAGCTCCTTATATTTTTTAAACAAACAGTAAACTTGTGAGTGCTTGGCAGAACAAAGAAAGTTAGCTTTGGATGCTCACTAGTAAGGAATCTAAACATAAAGAGAGACAGGTATTAAATTAGTAAAGAAGCCACAAGGTCTGTGGACAGAGGCTTTTCCATCCTGGATTCCTTAACTCTGGCAATAAAGGCGACTCTCTCAGCCCCCGGGGGAGCAAGGAAATCACCTTTCACATGCAGAGATTTTCTTCCTAGATTTCAAGGAGACAAAGGAGGGTCAATGCGTTCTTCTTGTACCAGCTGCTTTTCAAGTAACTTTAATTCAAAATAGTCAATATGCCATGGCAGGGTATTTGGGAGCTGTTTGCCTTGAGTCACTACAAATGTATCAAGATAAATCAGTTGTTATTATAATATTTAATATAATACATAATTATATAATCATATTTTCAAGTAACTTCTGCATTCCTAGACATTTTATACTATTTAGAAATTATTTGCAAAAAAATATTGATTTTGAATTTAGTAGTTATTTTACATTGCTATTTTAATATATTACATGATTATTTAGCAGTTATTACATTTGGCATTTCAAGCCTGTAGTAGAACTCAGGCAACAGAAATATTTAGTTGTAAATATAATTTTTAAAGTATATGTAAAAACTCAAGTATACATAGCCAGCTATTGTACACTTTGTTTTTGAAAGCATTTTGTGGATTATTATAATAAAAATTAAAATAATTTTATTTTTCAATTACAGTTGACATACAATATTACACTAGTTTCAGGTGTACAACAGTGATTAGACATTTTATACAATTTACAAAGTAGTCACCATGATATATCTAATATCCATCTAACAGCACACATAGTTACTATAATCTTATGACTATAGTCCCTATGCTGCACTTTAGATCTCCATAATGATTCTGTAACTACCAATTTGTACTTCTTAATCCCTTCACATTTTGCATCCACCCTGCCAACACCTCTCTCAGCTGGCAAGGAACCGGGTGTGTCGCTTTTGTGGATCGTGCATGCCCTCCCTTTGTAGCTGAGTCAGGACTGACCACCAGGCTAAGTGGTCATGAGGACTGACCACGACTACAGTGAAGGAGCTGTAGTACAACTGCTGACCTTTAGGAGGAGCAGGAAAGGTCTTAGAGGGCTCCAAGTCTGCCCTGGGTGTGTCATTTTTTGCATTGGTTGGATTATGTTCTGATGTGGTCTGAAGCTGGCCGCTAGGTGTATTGGTTCTCAGGCCACTTGGTATGAGGTACAAAGTGATCTGCAGATGGCTGACCCTTTGTGCTGGGCTTGGAGGTGCCTGGGAGACTCTAAGCTGCAAACTGAGGCCAACTGTCATTAGTGCTGGGCTTGTGGCTGCTTAGCAAGAGGTGTGAGGCAGGCCAACACTGATGATACTCACTTGGAGATTGTGAACCTTTGAGGAATTTTAGAAAAGGCCATAGCATGAACTAAGACAGGCCATTTTATGGAACAACCACTGGAAGAGGTTTGGGTAGGCCCTCAATTTGAGTGAGTCAGAGTCTCAGGGAATCACCAGGTCAGGGTGAACAGTTAGTTAGATTGATAGAGACTCAGATATGGTACCTGCCACCTGGGTAAGGGCAACAATAAAGGAACAATGACCTCTGCCAGCACTTCTGTCTGGGAGAAAGTTGTCCTTCCAGCCCTTGCTCTAAAGCCAGACAATTCAGTTCCTCTTCTTACGTCCCTGGTGCCTTTCTAGCTGTTGCCTCAGCACTAGAGCTCAGAGCAAGTAAGTCTATCAATCATTAAGTCCATGCCTGGACCCTTTAAGAGGTGTCCAATGTCTTGGACTCCAGAAGCCTTGCATCTCACTCAGGCACAATCTCTGCTGGTTTTCACAGCCAGAATTTATGAGGACTTCTCTCCCTGGAACTCTGGGCTGGGGAACATTGTGTGAGGCTGAGACCCCTCACTCCTCAAGGGGGGAACCTCTGCAGCTGGAATATTCCTCCCGATTCTTAACCACCAAACACGGGTGTGGGACCTGCCCGATCTGAGTCTCTGCCCCTCCTGCCAGTTTCAAGGTGGTTTCTTCTGTGTATCTTTTGTTATAAGACTTCTGTTCATCTACACTTCGGGTTGTTCCTAGTGATGGTTGTTCTGTAGGTTAGTTGTAATTTTGATACGGTCATGGGAAGAGGTGAGCACAGCATTTACCTACTCTGTCATCTTGACCAGAAGCCAGCTTTAACATTCTTTTAGTTTTGCCAATAAATGTGTTGTGTTTAGAAACCCAAATATACTAAGAAAGTTATGTCTTTGAACTACTTTTCTCAAATTTTAGCAACTACTTTACTGCTCTCAATTGCATACTTAGCAGGTCAGTCGTTTTAAGGGTCCCATTCTACAATTTAGAAGATAGCACAAAAATAAAACACACTTTATTATTCAAAATTCAGACCTGAAATATCAAAGGATCAGTAAGAGCAACAGAGAACCACAACATGGGCTTTAGAAAGATAATGGGGATAATATTTTTGAAGTATCTTGTGGTACATTTTTGCCTTCTTGATTAGATGGTGTCTTTCCCCATAGCCATTCAGCCATTACTGGCCCAGGAAAAGAAAAGGCAATTACCACAGGGCTAGGAAGAAGAAGCATATGATGCAATGGAAATAATGTTCATCAAACCATTTCATTTTTCTCCTGCACATACAAGTAAACTACCTTTCCCAGCTCTTACACATTTGCATCTAAGTGGGACCATGTATCTAAGATGTGACCAGTAAGGAGTGCCGATTCCAGTCCTCGCCATTACATATCCTTTATTTATCTTTGGGATATTTCACACACTCTCTTTACTCTCCACATTGTAGATGGAAAAAATGTTGACATTAGGAGACACATTGTGAAAGTACCCTAACTCCTTTAGTCCACTCTTGGAGGAGACACACAGGATACCCTCCCCTCCTTTCCCTACTAATCCTCATTGGTCTTTGCAAAAATAAAAAAATAGAATTTCATTGTGTTAAACCCTTGGGACTCATTATCTTAATACATATTATATAAGAGAAGTTCCCTCTTAACAGAAAGCCCACAAGTACTAGCACTGTAGAATAGAGAGTAAAAAATAGAAAGATGTCCCTCAAGAATCAGCTATGAAGAACTAAGTCCCCACTATTAGGATTTTAAAATAACTCCTGATAGGAAGGAGGAAGAGAGGTGACAAAATACCCAGTTAGGTGCCTCTAATGTGGGGGACATAAGTACATTCTCTTCACTTTTTACAATGCAGCTTGGGAAAATTGCAAGTCCTTAACTCAATTATCCAATTTAATGTCATACTGGAACACCATGGCGCCACCCGGACAACAACCGAAGAATGACAAAGGAAGTTTTCGTGCAGAGTGGTCTGAGCTAGGGTCCTTGTTTGTATAATGCACAGAAAATGCAGAAATTCCCATGGACCTATCATGTGGTGATGGGGGTGGGTGGGGGGCTATCTAGGAAGTTCTTAGTGAAACATAGAGTAGTCAAGGCCTGAGGATTTAAAAAAAAGAAGAAGGCTACAGATTTTTTTCAGTTTGCAAACCGAGGTTAGATAAGTGCTAAACATCTGGATTAATGTGAGTGGCTGCCGGCATCACAGCATACCAGTGTGGTAAACTGGGAGACAGTGAGGAGCAAGAGCAACAGCACATGGTCCTAAGTCTTCTACACAGGTCCCCATCTGAAGAAGTAAAGTGAAGCCATTTTCTGATTTTAGGAGGGGAAGGTGGAGGTGTGCTTCCTGAAAAGTAAGAAACAACCATGAAAATGAATTTAGCTTAAAATCAACTTGTAAAACTATTCCCAAATAGTTTTAAGCAAGAAGTGTCCAGAGCAGTCTGATTGAAATTTTTTTTCTGTGCTCAACAGCAATGACAATTTGAGAGAAAGTGATTCATTATAAATAAAGATACATATTTGGAAAGAAAATTATCAGTTTGGAAAATTGATGAGAAGGCTGAAAAAGAGGGTTTGAAATAGGCAGGAATCAAGTGACACCCGAGAGCAGGAACAGAAAAGACGGGTGCTGCCCTGCAGCAGGTGCAGCCGGAAAAAAGCACTCAGTAAAAGACTTTACTGACCACGGCCATTTTCAGCTTTTGTGTTCCGAGAAGGAGCATCAGTTGGCCAAACTTGTCAAGAATCCTTCCCTTGGTAAGGGGGGGACAGATTACTTCATTAATTCTTACTCTAAATAGCAGGAAAGAGGTGATACCTAAAGGAAACTGTAACGTTCTATCTTTTGTAAGGTTTTATTTTTTAAAAAATGAAACTAAATGTTCAACAGCACAGAAAGGACTCACAAATTGCTGCTTTACCAGGTCAAATATAACCAAAGCTTTAAAAAGGTAAAGTTTCTCTTATTTGTCTTAGATTCACTTTCCAAAAGCTCATTTCCTAGTATAAGACTAACAAAAAAACCAATATTGACTCCTTTCAAAAGAATATCTTCCCAATCATGGCAAAACATAAATCAAGTTTATGGTTTTATCCTCGGTGTCACTCATGGTCTTGGCCTTTGCCCCCCACTCCCATCAGGACATTAGAGCACAGTAGTCCAACATCGCTGTATTTTCCAAAATCTGGGTTATTGCGTTTTGATAAGAAGCCAAGGTCCAGGAAAAGTGTAGCCTCCTTAGAGTTTTCACACAGCCCCCTGTTTTCTGCAGTCAACTGATCAAAGGAAAACAAGCAGAACTCCACATAAGCCACACAAGCCTATAAATTGCTTGCCTCAATGTTTGTTCTATAAAAGCCACAATTTGCAAAAACATAGATGTGATAACCAATAATACCAATTTAGAGAAGGCAATGAAATGCAACTCTCTCTTGCAAATATTCCCATTTATACAATTTCTATAAGGGCTTTTCCAAGTACCATAACTGGATTTTTGTTTTAAATATATATAGATTTAAAATCAAATTAAGTGCTTCATTTTTTGCCTCAGAATAATTGTCTTTCCCGAGGTAACTTAAAGTGCCATTGATAGAATAGTGGTGAGCACAGCTACCTTCCAAAGGCAAATTAAAATTTCCACTTTAAACTTTTATACTTGACAAATAGAGAATATGGCACCAAAATAATGCAGAATATACATTATTTTCAAGTACACACAGAAAATTTACCAAAATTAACCATACACTAGTATATAAAATGAGTGTCAACAATTTTTTAATTGACATTATGCAGATATTTTCTGACCATAAAGCAATTTGTTAAAATTAAATTATGAAAAGAAACTAGAAAATTCTCTTATGTTTGGAAATTAAGCAATATACTTCCTTGGATCAAATTAGAAATCACAATAAAAATTTTAAAATATTTAAATCTAAGTTGTGAGATGCAGTAAATCTGTGTTAAAGAGAAATCTGAGATCTTAAATGCATACATTAGAAAAGATAAATGCTAAAATTAATTATCCATTCTTCATCTCAAAAAGTTAGAAAAATAAAATTAAATCCAAACTAAGTAAATAATAAACAAATTCCATAAAAAATAGAACTGAATGAAGAAATAAAACCTACTTACCAAAACTAATATAGAATAGAAATATAGCAAGAAATAAAAATTTTTGGATATATCTATATCTAATAAAGAAATTAAAATTGTCTTTAAAACTGTTAACCCAAAGATAATGCCAAGACCAAATACACTTCAGCTGTGAATTCTGTCAAACATTTAAGAAAGAAATTATACTAATTTAATGCAGTCCCTTCCAGAAAATAATAAAAGAGAACATGATTGACATAATTCCTTATGTAGATAATTCAATAAAGTCTATGAGTTTAGAATTAATAAGTAAATTTAGCAAGGGCACTGGATACAATACCAACATAAAAGTCAATTTGTTTTACAAATCAGCCACAATGATTAGAAAATAAATTTTTTTTTAAATAACAATCTACAGTAGAATCAAAAGGCTTCTAGCACCTAAGAAATAAATGTAACAAAGACTTCCTCACAAAAGTATAATGAAAAATTCTTCACCAAAAGACACTATTAAACATTATTTTAAAAGAATAAAGAATGTTTAAATAAGCAGAAAAATAATACTAATTTATTGTACTGGAAGACACAAGATTATAAAAATAAATTGTTCTTCCTGAATTAGTCTTTAGATTAAATACAATACAAATCAAAATTCCAGCAAAATTTTTGTTTGTCAATCTGATCCTCAAATGCATGTGAATTTAAAGAACCAAGAATAGTCAAATGATTTCAAAGAAGAAACAAATTGAAGGAGTGCTCTTACTTATTTACTGGACACTAGGACTTAATGTTTGAGTATAGTGATTAAGACAATTTTTACTGGTGCAAAAATAAACCAATGGAGCAGAGCAGAAATTTAGAAGCTGATCCACACATTTGGGGAAGTTTGACTTATGACAAAAGTGGTACTGCAGGGCAGTCAATTTAAAACTTCTTAAATGTTACTGGAAGAATTAACTATTCATATGGAAAATAATGATACTAGAACCCTCATACAACACAGAAAAATCAATCCCATCTAAATCATAGATCTAAAGATGAAGGGATAATGGTAGAGGTTCAAGGAGATAATATGAGAGAATATAGTTATGATCTTAAGGCAGCAAAAATGACTTAAGTAGGACTTACAGAGCATTAACTGTAAAAGAAAATTTGGGTTACATAAAAATTTACAACTGCTTTTTAATAAAATAGTTTATTAAGTGTATAAATAAGCAAGCCACAAAGGTAGAGAATTGTAGCATATATAATTGACAAAGGGCTTTTATTTCAAATACATAAACAACTCCTACAGATCACATGAAAAAGGCAAGAAAATAGAAAAATGGGCAAAAGACTGGAATAAACATTTCACAAGAGTACATTCAAATGCACAATAAATATATTAAAAGATGCTAAACTTCATTAATTACCAAGGAAATGCAAATTCAATCCAAATATGATATACTCTACACACTTCAGAATGGACAAAATAATTTTTAAGAATACTAGCAATTCTAAGTGATACTGCTAATGTAGAAAAGTTGAAACAATACTCTCCTAGTAGGAATGTAAAACGGCCTCATTCTGAAAACCTGTCTGACAATATCTAGTGACGCTGAATGAACATATGCACACCCTTTGAAACAACAATTCCACACCTATGTACACACCCAAAAGAAACTGGTACATACGTTCACCAGAAGACATGTACAAGAATGTTCATAGTAGTATTAATTGTAATAGCTAAATTGCACAAAGTCCTATCAATAGAAAAAGTGATAAAAATTCAATAATTCACTGTAAAGCCATATGATGGAATACAAAATGCAAATAAACATCTTCGAAAAGAACACGAATGATTTCACAAGCATATATTGAGTGAAAACAGACCCAAAATGTTATTGTGCTAATAGGTAAATATTAAAGTAATCCAAGACTATTCTGGTGTTGGAAGGAGGAGGGAAGAGGTATCATTGGGAGGAGACATGAAGACCTCTAAGGCATTGACAGTGCTGTATTTTTAAAATCGGGTGGTGTTCATGTGTTTATGTTCACTTTGTGATTGAGCCATACACTTATGATATGTGCACTTTTCTATCTGCGGAAGTATACACTTTTTAAAGTTTTCTTTAAAATATACCTCCAAATCTTAAATGATATTTTTGTGTTGTTTCTTTAGTACATGTTCTAAAACAATCATAGAGTCTATATTCTCTTCAAGTCATCATGCTTTAAAAAATATATGTGGCAGTGATTTCCACATGCGTGTTAACACGTAATCATGAGAATTTACATGTTTTGAGCACAGATCCGTGTAATTGCCATGTAGGCAAGTGTGGATCATGTCTGTGGAATGGGAACTCTCTAATACGAATTTGGCAAAGATGTATCTTAAAAAATTCTGGCTTGCTGACCCCTACATATTATATTATCCTAGTCCTGCCTGCCACCGGACCTGAATTTACATCCTAACGCTCTGCTAATCCCTGTTCTGCTTAATCCAAAGAATAATCAATCTAATGTAAATATGTCCTAATGCCTTTAATAAAAACCCCAGCTAAGCAAGCCACGAGGCCTTTTCCTGAGATGGGAGGAATTGGTCACGTGGCCCCGTTCTCTCTTTCCCCGCGTGTCTCGGTATGAGATTCATACACGCATCGGGTTGTGGTCACCCACGGGTATCGGCAGGTACGAAACCCCCGCGACAAATATATACTAGTTACATGTTAAATGTTAAACAGAATGGTAAGAACAGGTCAAAATGGAAAAAAATTAAATCCCAAGTATATTAAGGTATTGGGACATAAAAACCAACTTACATAATAAACCTCTTCCTTGGTCGATTATCCCAAAAGTACTTTTCTGTACTATCCTGCCAAATAAATAAACACATACATACATACATACATACAAACAGAATGTTGTACTCTCCACACAGGTAGAGAAACTCATGCATTAAAAGTCCTTAGAATAACTTGGTTCATTTCAATGCATTTCTCTTTCACTGAAGGAAGCAATGGTGCAGGAAAATGTGTGTAAGAAAATAATGAAGAGCAGTTGCACACTTAGCTGAGGGATTAAACTAATGCAAAATAAAGCATAGGAGTTTTCACAGTTTTATTACCTTATAAAATATTGTCTCCACTAATGAAAAAGAAATGTGAAAAAAGTCAGGATATGAGAAATATTAAACACAAACCAATGTAAAATTAAGAATTTTAAGCATTTGCTTTGAAACAATACTAACTCATTTCTGGTATACAATAACACATGAGATAAAATTTAATTGCTCCCATGACAAAAATAAACAATTTCAGGCACAATCATTCTTTATCTACAGATCCATCCAGTGCATTTGGTATCGGTCTGGAGTTTAATACTTAATGGTCTTCAGGAGGGGGTGTGCACACCAAATGCTTGCTCTATTTCAGGATACTGGTGCTGAGTCAGGCAAGGCATAGATCCCTGGGGTGGTAATTGGGGAAAGAAGCAAAACAGAATTTGAATTCCTTCAGGCTGACTTACTCCACAGAAACATTTAGGATAGAGGGAAGGAATACTTTACACGGTGTTTCACTTTGGTTTATTTTTGGCATTTGAGGTTTTTTTTGTTTTCATTTGTTTTTTAATTTTTGTATATACAAGACTTAGAAGGAAAGTTCAGCCTACTAAGAACTGGTGTCCTACTTTCACATTTTTGGCTGACTTTTCCTGAGTGTTCATATGTTTAGTCAAAATCTAATTAAATAATAAGTTTCTTCCTGGTTCTCATATTGGAAAGAAATAGGATGAATCCATATGATTTAGTAGACTAAGTCTGGGATTAAGTCCTTAAATGATTCTTGCATTTTCAAATTGCTAAATCTGTCTTGAAGTTATTCTGTATTTATGAAACTTTATTTTATAATATTAAGACTTTGCTTTAAAGGTTTGTTGATATGTTTTGCTTATTTATAGTATGAAATGTGCATGTATCTCTATGGTGCTTACCATTGTGAATTATTTTCTCCATAAACCTCCTTACACCTTAAACTTGTAGTCAATGTTCACATTTAGCCGTCCCCAGGAAGCCTGGTGAATGCACTGCTAAATTTTCACTTCCTCTTCAATGTTTTTCTTTCCTGGCTTTAAGTCATATGTGACTTGCTTTACTAGAACATTTTGAACAGGAAGTGTACTGCCAGGAAATCATTAAAAAGGTGATGGCACTGATGGGATATAAATGGAGAGGTGAGAAGGAAGAAACAAGCAGC
Source organism: Micronycteris hirsuta (assembly GCA_004026765.1). Lineage (NCBI taxonomy): Eukaryota > Metazoa > Chordata > Mammalia > Chiroptera > Phyllostomidae > Micronycteris > Micronycteris hirsuta. The sequence continues at coordinate 27,285 of PVJI01010279.1, forward strand.
CTAGCAGGAGATGAGAGGAAAATATTAGTTAAAAATTTAAGTGACAACATGAGAGGACTCAGCTCAAAGTTGTTGTATCCTTAATACTCTTACCCCCATGCCTGGCATAGTAGGTGCTCAATAGAATGATTTGAATTAATTAATGATTCTGAAAGCAAAGCATGGTGGAACGACCAAAATCAAAAACTACCTTGACCAATTACTATATGTATAACCCTGGGAAGCTTTCTTAATCTTCTGAGCCCCTTTTTTCATCAATAAAGGATGAAAATAACATCTACCAAAAACTTTGATTGCAAGAGTCAGAAGAGACAATATATGTAAGCCTTCCAGCCAGCACCAAGAACTAGAAACCATCCATAAATGGTTAAGAATTATATTCGCAGATGGATTGCTTATATACACACTTATGTACCTGTAATTAGATGTGTGAAAAGCATTGAGGCAAAAATAAACTTTCAAAATGTAAAAGTCATTGTAAGTGGTGCTCATTTCAATGTAACTAGTTAAATGTCTGTTGTTGAACAGGTTTCAAAACCATTTCCTGTTTTATAAAAGGCTTTCCAGTGACTTAAGAGAAAAAGTCATGACCGTGACTGCCCATTTTCACATCTGCACATCATGGAATGTCAAATCGTTCTTACATTAGTCATTGTTTTCTGTGTGTCTCAGTTAAATTGCCCTACTAGTTATCATTTATTTGAAATAAGGAAAATGACATAGTAATACTGATACTTATACTGTTTAAAATCATGATGTCTTATACATCTTGAAAGACTGGTATATGGTTTCGCATTCTTTATAAACTTAAAACAGATGTAATTATTCTCTTTTTTATCACCTAAGTCACATATTTGTTTCCCTAAATCAGTAAGACTACACCCACCAAGTTTGGCAGGATTGGTCCAGTTCTGGTCATTATTGAGGCTGTCACCTTCAACGTTATTCAAGGGCCCTAGGAATTTATGTAGCTACAGAAAATGAAGGAATGGGCCTGATCTGTGGCGGTTACCACCTTTACTACAACACCATTTACTGTTATTTTCTTCTAGCCCTTCACTGGATCTCTAGACAAGTTACAGAGATACCCTCGACAGCTATCTACAGCCACAGAGGACTCTCACACGCTGCTCCCAGAATCTTCCCAGTAAATATACATAACCATTCACTTCATTTAGAGAGCACATATCCAATATCTCACAGAAACTCATATAAACCAAATCCTCCATTCTCCCAATTCCTCTCCTTCACCCATCTTTTCCCTAAATGACCTACATGGGGCTTGTTTATTTATTGCCTTTGAAACACAAAGTAGTTTTAATTTCCCTTAGGACAACATATCTAGAAACAAATCGGCAAGACTATCCTTGCCAATGGATAAACACAATGTAGCATACCCATACAATAGGATATTATTCAACTATAAAAAGGAATGAATTATTTATGCATGCTACAACATTGATGAACTTTGAAAACATTATACCATGTAAAAGAAGTAAATTTAAAAAAACCCACATGTTGTACAATTCCATTTATATAAAATGTCCAAACAAGCAAATTAATAGAGAGCAAAAGTAAATTAGCAGTTGCTTGGGGCCAGCATGGAGGGTGTAGTGAGGTGGGAGGTCATATTGGTGGAGGAAGAATGAGGCATGATTGCTAACAAATATGGAGTTTCTTTTGGGGGATGATGACACTGTCCTAAAGTTAAATTGTTATGATGAAGAAGCATGGAAAGGGTATAATGGCATTTCCTATTTGAAATCATGTCCTGGATTGGGCATTATTTAACAGCAAACAATTGCAACAACAACAAAATTAAATCACATAACTAATACCTAAAGTTAGTAAAACTCTGGAATTCGTTCAGATGATTTATAATCAAACTATGTATTAAATAATTTACTTAGAGAATGAAATAAAAATGTTTTAAATAGTGACATATGTTGATTTATATAATAACGAATGGGAGTTATATCTCAATGCACTTATATTATTATAGGAATCCACTTTCTAGAAAATATAAAACATGAACAAGGTACAATGTCTGCACATTTCCTGAATATGTGAATAGTTCCAGTAAAAGGCCTGGAATCAGCTTAGGTCACGTGTCTATCACTGACCCAATCACTCTGCCCTAAAAAGTGGTTTATGCTTACTGGTCAGGTCTGGGTCACTTGACTATTCCAGAGCCAATGGATGAGGGAACCTCACTAGAACTACATAGACTGAAATAATAGCAAAGGTATTTTTTCCAGAGTAGTATCAGAACAGAAAATGGTAGCCAAGCAAGTAAAAACAGTGGATAGCAAATATGACTTTGAAAAAAAAATTATTTATGTTTAAGGAATGAGCATTGGTCAGGCAATAAGCCCATGTAATTAGTTTGGTTGTGACTACAGATGTCCTTAAAGTATAAAATTGAGATCCGTTCTATATCTCACTATAAAACTCATAATTTACTACACAAAGGAATAAAATTTATAAGCTAGAAGGATCTCAAATTCATTTGTTCCAAATCCCATGTCTTATAAATAAAAAAGCTAAAGCACAGAGAGACAGACCTGACTCATCAAAGTCACATATATCATGGCATGGTAGAGACTAAACCCAGCTTCCTCCACACCTCCAAATGAGTTCATTAGCATTTAGCATGAACTCAAATGACTGTAATACAATGACAAAAACAGAAAATGTCATTAGAAAGGTACAAATAAAGTGCTCTGAAAATTCAAATGTAGTCATCATCTTTGGGAGGGAGGCAGACTGAGCACTTCATCTAGATAGCTTAAACTTATCCCTTTGGATGCTCAAACCTAATTTTTTTATCATATTATGGAAATCTTTAAAACTACATTAAATTCGTCACTTCCTTTTTAAAATAGCAACTGCTGAACATAATGCAGCCTTTAGGATAACGGTGCCATCATTATGAATCACTACCATTGCATTATGCTATAAGATATATACAGTTCTGTGCCTGTGTCCTTAATTTCTGCTTTCTCCTACCTTATCTAACAACTGTCACTTCATTAGTGCCAGTTTTCTTGCCTCTAATATTTTCTTACCCCTTCTAATTTGTTACTTATAATCTATGTTTATCTGGGAAACAAAAAAAACACAATTGTTATGACCTTGGTTAAGTAAGAACAAACAATCCCTAAGTGAAGCACGTAAATCTTAAAGAAGGAAAGTCCACGGCTTTAGTCTGGGGACATGGAAGTTATTTTGGGTACTCAAGGACATATTTTACTTATTTATGAGTTTGTAATTCAGGGAACAGAGAGTGCTGGGAGTCTGACTTCTGGTCAAATAGGACATCGCTGTGTATAAACTTTGTAGAAATCTACTAATAAAAGGTTTCAGAAGGATGCCGGGTTACCGTGCTGCAGGGTGAACGTGGCTGGTGTGGCCACCGACTCCTGCAGAAACACCTCCAAACACATTGCAGGGAAGCTCTGAGAGCATCGGCCATGGTTTAAGCTTGTTTAACTAAGCGCCTAGAGTTGTTTTAAATCACAGTTTCTACTGGTAAAAACATAACCCTCAGTCCAGATCCCCTAGAGTGCTAAGTCAATCTGACAGTTTCTAAGGTTAAAACCAGGAGTCTCTTCCCCACCAGGAGGATAATCTAAAATGCCTGCAAGTCACATAGATAAAGTAAAAGCTGACAAAATCTGAGGGAGTGAGGTGTTTGGGGGCCTGGATGGGAGTGTAGAGGAATTGGAAAAAAAGAGAAAATAATCACGGACATGGACAGTAGTGTGGTGATTGCCAGGGGGAGGAGTGTGGGAGGAGGTAGAAGAAGGGAAAGGGGAAATAAATGGTCACTGATGGAAACTGCACTTGGGGTGGTGAACACACAGTACAGTGTACAGATGATGTATTGTGATATTGTACACCTGAAACCTGTATCATTTTGTTAACCAATGTTACTCCAATAAATTCAATAAAAATTAAAAATAATATTTTTTCATTATAAAAATAAAATGTCTGTAAGTCAGTAATATTGTTGTAAGCCCACAGAAAAAGAAAGCCAGGTCAACATTTTCAGCTCATTTTACCCAAAATAGTGATTTTTATTTAAAATTAATATTTCTGACCTTCATGAAAGAATGAGCTCACAACAAAAGCTATGACTCACATTTCACTGGCTCTGCCCCTTGACAGAAAATTCAAAACTTTCAGCATCTCACAAAATCCCCATTAAATATGTGTGAGTATCTTTAAGAGGAGCCTCACATACAAGAATACTCCTATTGGGCACCACAGTCTCTAACAAGCTGTGATACTGTTCTTCCATGTTTCACAGGAACTGAACTTGCCAACTGATGTCCCCACTGTTCAAGTACACATCAGCCCAGAAGCACTTGAGGGGCTCCCAAGTGCTCTAAAGGTGCCCTATTTTTGTTCCAATGACTTACAAGGCTTTCAGGTCAACAGGTCTCTCTTGTAGCTGCTTTAATCTGCATGGGGCTTACTCATGAGTCAGACATAAAGATGCATGTGCCAGAAGATAAAGCCAAAGGGCAGTTACTATTCAACTCAAAATGACTCTCTCTCACTCAAAGTTTCAGTGCGGGTGCCTTTCCCTGCAGGGTAAATGCTTTCCAAGGAGAATCCTCAGACCCCATGCAAAAATACCTCTGGTGAACTTGTCCAATCTATTTGTAATATAGTCCCTCAAAAGTCTCAGAGTTTAGCTCTGGAGACTGGAAGGAGAGAATGTGTGTGAATCGAAATTCTGCCAATCAGTAATCTTCCCTGGTTGTAATTGATCCTCATCCACCTGTAGTAGCTAAATTTTAACTCTAAATATCACCCTTTCCTTCTTCATCTGTACCAAATAAATAAATGAGCATTGCATGCAATCAGCTTGACTTTTGAAAGAATTCCTTGATGAACTTATTTATACAGGGAATAATTACTTTATTATAGATCTATTCACCCTCTACTTTATTCATTTCCTGCTCAACTACTCTCGTGACCAATTTTCTAAAAATTGATCACATATATGGTCTCAACTGCTGCTTTGAATTACAAGTGGCAAAAATAGGTACATAAATTAGTAAAAGATATATTTGGATTCTTGGGAAATGTATAAATGTTGCATGCTGTAAATGTTTCATATTTTCTAAAAGAGCACAGTCCTATGAAAAAGATAAGTTCATGTTTAATTTTCATGTCTCTGAAGCAGATACTATCATGTTTCCCTTCTCTGACTCTGAGATACTGCACCCCTCCATGAAGACCAGGAACTAGGTAAATAAAATAGCTTTGTCAAATGGTTAGATACTAAGATATCTCAGGCACTTAAATTCCTTTAAAGCAAAGTTATAGGCACCCTCAGAATTCTGGAGACTGAGCATCCAAAGAGTAAGGGATGGGGGGAGACATTTTCTCTGCCTGAAGACGGAGCAAAGCCTCATAGTCCTGACAAACCTGTCCACAGTCTTCTCAGAGAACACAGAGCCCAGTCCCTTATGCCACTGAGGTCCCTACCACCCAGGGGCTTTCTGAGGGAGGAAGCTAAAGGGCAGAACAGGCAAGCGAACACTGCACATGCACCTGCATGGAGGCTCAAGTGCACCCTCCAGTCCAAGTGGCTGCACACACAGGTAGTATTTTGCCATCTCAAAGGTACTTTCATGTTGATGATTCTAGATAAGTGTGCTTCACTAGAAAAAAATGGAGACATTAGCCTCCCACTCTATCTCTTCTTTACTTCCTCCACTTCCTCTGCTACTTTCCCCCTGTACTCCCTCTTCTTTCTCCTTCCCTTCCCTCCCTTCAGACATCCCCTCCCACCTCTTTTTTCCATATTCCTGTCACGAGTGTATGTTTGTCATACAGCCTTTCCCAACGTCAGCTGGACAACTGCTCGACTAGCTGCCTGCTGGGCAGCCTGGCACCAAGGAATAGACAAGAGTCACACAGTAACTATGCTATTCACTCAGCTTTTATTGAATGTGGGTTCACTCAAAATAGAACATCAACATACATTAATATCCTATTCACACTCTAACAATCTAAGAGGAATATAAAATACATACACAGCAATCAGTGGGGGATAACGAACCTGAGTCCCAGAGTCTCAGTCTGCAGATCCGGGAGACAGCACAGTGAGCAAGGGAGTTGTCCGTGTCTTGCAAGGAAGGCTCTCTGGAGCCAGGTGGGCAGCAGGGCAGGCAAAGTCCTCAATCCAGGGAGGAGAGCCTCTGGCAGCTGATGCCAAGGCAGATCAGCATGGCCTGGAGCAGCACTCCGGTGTGTGTAGCTCAGCCGTCTCAACAGTGGTCTGGAACCTACCTCAGTAATACCTTGAAAATGCTGTATTCCATCCTTCTTGGTCCTTTCAATAAATGTCTTGGCACACCTGCTGGCAAGTGTGGAATTTCCCCAGGAGCCTATGGGTGGTACATGGCTGTTCTGCTTGACACCCCTGTTGGCACGTGTGGAATTTCCCCAGGAGCCCATCTATGGGTGGTCTCACTTTGCAGACACAGCTGCTCTGACACGTGGGCAGATATTTCTCCTTGTCAGATGTGCTTACTCTGACTTAAGTCATTTTCCTCTTGAACCAAAGTGTCATGGCTGACTGACAGCTGTTTTAATTGACATGTGACTCCACTTTTTTTATATACTTTATGCTATCTTAATCGGACCGATGCCATTTTATTGGTCCTGCGCTCCACAATTCCCTACCACATTCTCTCTCTTCAGCTTCTATGGCGTCTGGAGAGACAGTGTCCTGAATATATAGAACCACTTCTCTGTGCTTCTTACATTCATTCCATGGCCAATAACAAAGTGTCTCGAAACCGACGGTGCTGTTGAAACAGTCCCTCATGAATAGCATTATTATTGCCTTATGTCAAAGGCAGGACTCAAAGGAGATATTAAACATCCTGGTTCATCCAGAGCCCCTGCAGACACGAGCTCACCAGCCAACCTTGGGCTGGGCATCTCAGGCCGTCCCAGGCGCTGAGCCTCCTTCGAAAGTCTTCTCATATCTTGCTGTCCAAGCGGGACCTGGTCCCAGGGCCACACCATAATTTCATACATTTCCATTGTTGTTTCATCCCTGGGTCAGCACAACGTATTTTTCATCAGCCTCTTGCTATGTTAACTGTCATTTCAAGGAAGAGAGAGATGTAGGAAGGGATCCGTTTGGAGAACAAGTGATTTAATTCAGGTGTTGTTGATGGAGAGCCTAAAATGTTCATTTGTCACTCCCAGAAACTACTGAGACTATTCCACTGAAAAAAAATCTGTTAAAAATGAATTTTGGAACATCTGAATTCTACACCTCTTACATTTGTAAAAGGAAGATTTTAAAAAGAATTCCTTCTCTTGATTCAGTTTTTTAGTCTTTGAACTGCATGGTTTTTTTTATATAGATCATTCTTATTTCTCTTTTGAGAATAGGAAAATGGGAGACACTTTAAGGGATTTTTTTTTCAATTAAAATGAGTTGCAGAAAACTAAGAAATGTAACACTTCATTAGCAGGCATTTAATTCCTTAGCTCTTTATTTTTAAGGAAATTATAAAACCGTATGCTCTCTGGTACCATTTGTATTTTTCAATTGCAGCATACATTAAAACCTAGAACAAGGAATTTTTTGATAAATATGAGGTATTAACAAAAGACTTCAACCAGAATTACTAACTGTGATTTCTGTCATTTAATACCAATGAGTGTAAGTTGTTTTTGCTTGAAGAAGCAAGAAGCATGATTAAAAAGCATATATTAGAAACTTCACCACTATGGATGTAATGGTTTAGTGCACTGGCTTAAAATGATGGATGTCACACTACAGTTATTCTTTTAAGGTGTTTCTAGTAAATAAAAATAAAATGCTTATTTTTTATAAATATTTTTTCAAAATAATACTTAAAATAATGCCCTCTATACTGTAAAAGCTTACCCATTCATGAAGAATTTGGTTTGAAATAGCATTTTTAAAGAACATAATATGATACAATCAGTTCTAATGCATTCGGAATAGCAGGAGACAGTTAATTTTTTGATAAGCTGAGCTATTTCACCCATATTACATACATATTTGAAATTCTTACAGAATTCAACTCTAGTCAAAATGTTTTACAGTAAAGTCACCCAGGAACAAAATTTAATTTTTTGTGATTATGGTTCAAAAATCATTTGAAGATCTGGTAGTTTGTGGGTTATTACTATGTAAAGACATTCTCACTGTACAATACATGCATTTAAATTCTATCTACTGGGTGTGTTACAGAGTACAAACTGAATTCTGTGTAAAGGGAAGTTTAACATAAATGCAAATTCTGAGACATGCTGTCTCTTGGCTTTTGGATGTCAAAGGATGTCCCCACAGGAAGAATAAAAAATAAAAGTCGATTTATTGATGATAGCCATTCCGGTAGGCATGAGGTGATGCATCAATGTAGTTTTAATCTGCATCTCTCTGTGGTATGATTTTACAAACCTCTTAAACTCAATAAAAAAATAAAAATAAATAAAAGTCAAAAACTGTAATATTTTATCCTTAAACTAAGTTAATTTTGCCACATTCTCTCCTAAAGAAAACAATATAAACACTTTTCCTCACATCTTTTTCTTTCTTCTGGTATTTAGACTAGACCAAAATTCTAGTATATTCTATATACATTTTAATCTTTGAATGAGACATTTGAGTATTAACAACCTTTTATATGTAGCATTATATTGATTTATATGTGTACCTATAATCACCAAAGGTTAACTAGTATAAATTCTGATTGAAGTAAGCAACTTACACATGATTTCAAAAGTTTCTTGAACTGCTTTACTGAGGCCCCCTTCAAATGAGGCTTTCAAAATTACTTTTAATTTTTAAAAAATCCAGAACTCCTGTCCAGGTTGCATTTGTCTGTATTAGTTTAGCTTTTGTTTTCCTTTTTTTTCTTCCTTTTAATTGCCAGAAGAATTCCTAGCTTCTATGAACTCATTCATAGTCTATAACCACTGCTAACAATTTTAAAATACATATTCTATAAAAAGTCATTTGTCCTTTATTCAATGTTTTCTGCCTTTATTTCCTTTAAATAAAATGTTTTCCATTGCACAAGTCTAAATAAATATAATGTGCAACTTGTGAAAAAAGAGTGACAATTTAGAGACAGAGTATATTCATTTTACATGCTGACTATCAAAAAAGATGGAAATTTCAGCCAACCTCTTTATCAGCCACTTAGCATTTTAGAGTAATGGTTGATAATGACAGAAATCACACTGGCAGAAATTAGCACTATTAGCATCTTCAATGGTAGCTTATGCTCTTGCTGCATGCAAGCTCCGTTTGTAAATCTTTTAAGCTCTGTCTTGATTTTCTATGAAAATAGGAAAGATGACAATTTGGGAGACGTAATTCATCAGCCACGTACATTCACTTATTTTGTAAGTTGTCCTCTATCTTTTAGTTTTCTTTTGTTAAAACTGGAAAATTTTGATTTCATATTCAAATCATAATTTTGCTTTTCACAACTCTGTGAACCCGATCTATGAACTTTCTTATGGATCAAATGGGTCATTAAGCTGTACAATAGCTATTCAATGTGCTTACATTTCTGAACCAATGTCAGGCCAAGCAACAGCATGACAGTGATGCTCGTGTCTTTTCTGAGGCTGCCATGTCACAGACTCTGAGCACCGCGAGCCCAATATTGCCATGAATATATGTGCACTCTTATTAATAAAGATACAAAAGTATCATGGAAAGAATGTCCTAAGTGAAAAGTCGTGTTTATTAGTTTGTTTGCTAGGCCTTGTGTTGTTTTGTTTTGGTGACTTTAAAAGGACACAATTAACTTATAGAAAGAACATGAACTGGAAAATTTAATCTTTTCCCTGAGGAATCTTTGCACAATTTATTTTGGCCAGTTTCCTTTTCTTATAATGAATCACAGGGCCTTCGCAGAAAAAAGAAAATATATATGCCCAGGTCTTTTGAGCCAAGATGAAGATGATTACAGCTGAAAAAGAAGAGATTCACTTCTTAAAGATGGGGAAGTTAAAAACGTCGTCATCGTAGCCTGACTAAGAAGGGTTTTGCTGCTTAAGGGATGTGACATATTTGCTTTCTGCAGTGTTACTGTGGACACAAATAATCTATTTGAAACTATGATTCTCAATTTATCATTTATAAACCAGCCTTAATTTAAATCAATAAAATAAATTCCGATAGCATATTTATAACTCCATTATTTGGAGCTCAAAATCTACTTTATGGATGAAATGTTATGAACATTGTTTAGGCAGCTAGGTAATACCACAAAATATATTTCATACTTTCCATCATTTTGACATGTGTTTATCAAGTACCAGTCTGGCACAATTTAAGAAAACGAAAAGCTATTGTAATATAATAGAGAAAGCCCACCTCCCCAAGCAGCTCAGGGTTTGTACAAGGGATATACACCCAGGCTTTTCAACAATGATCTATTTGAACAACAACATAAAATTCTAGGCAAATAATTCAACCTAAAAAAAAGTCTTTAAAAGTACACAATCAAATATATTGATTTATTTTCTATTATTACAGAAATTAAGCTTGCTGCATGACACGACACAGCAGTGAAACAAGCGGAGCTGCAGGCAGATATTCAGATACTGCTGATTTTCCAGAGTTTCTGTTGTCTGGTTATTGGGGTTCAAAAATCTCAAGCAGCTGAAGCCCCACGCTGCCAGACTGCCCTAGGCCTGCAGAGAAGCCAGGATGCACAAGAGAAAGAGCTATAGTTAGAGTTACCTTCCCTGGCAATCTCCAAGTTATAGAGTGGTTGAATTTTATACAGTGCAGGCACCCATTCCTGAAGTCTCACCCATAACTCAAAACTGGCATTCAGATTAATTCTCCCATTGGGATAAATGGAAAGTATGGATACATCCTGGCTTGCATAAGTGTACAGTCTTCAGGAGGTACTTTTGCTTAATGTTGCCTTTGTATTTTCTCAACACTACCGCTGGTATTTGGCAGAGTGTACTCTCCTAAATGTGTGGCAGCAGTTTTCTGACATCCAACTTTGGGTCCAGAGTTACTGACTTTCAGGTGAGTAGCTCAGCACTAGCTCTTTCGCCAGCACTTAGTGAACGCACCAAGTGCCAGTCTCGGTGAGTCTGTGACATTTCTGTTTACCAGCTATACAAACACCCTAGTTGGCCATTTACTCAGCTTATCAGCTTTGAATATACACAAAGTCTTGATTTTGTTGGGTTTATTTTTGTTTTGAATTTAGAGCATATGGAGTGATCCTCTTGATTCTGATTTTCAGTATAAAAACAGGACATGCAGCAGGGCCTCAGGTTCCTCCTGAACTTCCAGGTTGTGATCAAGAAGTGTGGGAAAAGTTTCCACAGGGATGTCACTTGAATACCAATTTCATTTTACGGTACTATCTCATTAGAATTTATTTATTTATTTATTTTTAGATTTTATTTATTTATTTTCAGAGAGAGAAGAAGGGAGAGAGAAAGAGCAATGTATGGTTGCCTCTCACATGGCCCTCACTGGGGACCTGGCCTGCAACCCAGGCATGTGCCCCGACTGGGAATTGAACTGGGACCCTCTGGTTCCCAGCCCGCGCTCAATCCACTGAGCTACACCAGCCAGGCCTCTCATTAGAATTTAAAGTCACATTTCAAATTATTTTAATTCAAATTTTTATAAAATGTGACCAATTCTAGGAGGCCTTACACATTAAGTACCTTGTTCCTACTCCCCATGATACGGCCTGTAAAATTGGGTTACACATTAGACATCAAGTTGAGGAAGGATTTGGGTTTATTTTATTGTTTTTTCAATTAGACTTGACATTCAATATTATTTTGTATTAGATTCAGGTGTACAGCATAGTGGTTAGACAATTATATAAATTTAAAGTGATCCCCCAATAAGTCTAGTGCACACCTGACACCCTACAATTATTACAATATTATTGACTGTACTCCTTATGTTGGACTTTACACCCCATGACTATTTTGAAACTACCAATTTTTACTTCTTTAACCCCTTCATCTTTTTCACATGGCCCTCCCGTCCCTCTCCCCTCCGGCAGCCATCAGTCTATTTTCTATATTTACGAGCCTGTTTCTGTCTGTTTATTTTGTTCTTTAGATTCCACATCTAAGTGAAATCACATGGCATTTGTCTTTCTCTATCTGACTTATTTCACTTAGCATCATACCCTCTTTATCCATTCATGTTGTCACAAATGATGAGATTTCATTCTTTTTGTGGCTGAGTAGTACTCCATTGCATAACTGTACCACAGTTTTTTTTATCCACTCATCTACTGATGGGCATTTGAGCTACTTCCAATGTTGGCTATTGTAAATAGCTCTGCAATGAACACAGAGGGGCATATACCTTTTCAAATTGGTGTTCTGTGTTTCTTCAGATAATTACACAGAAGTGGAATTGCTGGGTCAGATAGTTCATTTTACATTTTTTGAGATAACTCCATACTGTTTTCCACAGTAGCTGCACCAATTTTCAGTCTGACCAACAGTACATAAGAGTTTCCTTTTTTCTACATTCTCACCAACACTGTTTGTTGATTTATTGATGATAGCCATTCTGACAGGTATTAGTTGGTTTTAATTTACATTTCTCTGATGACTCGTGGTGTTAAACATCTTTTCATATCTATTTGCCACCTTTACGTCATCTTTGTAGATATGTCTATTCAGTTCCTCTGCCCATTTTTAATTCGATTGTTTGGTGATTGTTTGGTTGAGTTCTATGAATTATTTATACATTTTGGATATTATCCCCTTATTAAATGTATCATTGGCAAATATCTTCTCCCATTCAGTGGGCAGTTTTCATTTTGTTGATGATTTTCTTTGCTGTACAAAAACTTTTCATTTTATGTAGTCTTACTTGTTTCATCTTTCTTTATTTCCTTTGCCAAGGAGATAGATCAAAAAAAAAGTATATTGCTAAGAGCAATGTCAGAGAGTTAAGTGCCTGTGTTTTCTTCTGAAACTGTTATGATTTCTAGTCTTGCATTTAAGTCCTTAGTCCATTTTTTGAGTTTATTATTGTATATGGTATAAGAAGGTGGTCGTTTCATTTTTCATGTATCTTCCCAGTTTTCCCAACACCATTTATTGAAAAAACTGTCTTTTCCCCATTGTATGTTCTTACTTCTTTTGTCATATATTAATTAACCATATAGGCATGGGTTTATTTCTGAGATCTCTACTCTGTTCCACTGATATATGTCTGTTTTTATGCAAGTGTCATGCTGCTTTGATTACAGTAGCACTGTAGTATAGTTTAGTATCAGCTAACTCTGAATTTGATACCTCCAACTTTGTTCTTCTCCCTCGAGATTGCTATGGCTATTCAGGGTCTTCTTTTGTAGTTCCATATAAACTTTAGGATTATTTGTTCTAGTTCTGTAAAAAATGCCATTGGTGTTTTGATAGAGATTGCACTGAAATCTATGGATTTCTTTGTACAGTATAAACATTTTCACAATGTTAATTCTTCCTATCCATAAGCACAGTATGTGCTTCCATTTATTTGTATTTTCATCAATGTCTTATAATAGAATTTCTGAGTACAGGTCTTTGACCTCCTTGGTTAAATTTATTCCTAGTTATTTTTTATAAAATTGTAAATGGGATCATTTTCTTAATTTTTCTTTCTGATAACTCACTATTGGTGAATAAAAATGCAACCAATTTCTGAGTATTAATTTTGTGTCCTGCAACTTTACTGAATTCATTTATCAGTTCTAGTAGTTTTTGGTGGAATCTTTAGGGTTGTCTATATATGGTATCATATCATCTCCAAATAATGACAGTTTTACTTCTTTCTAATTTGAATGTCTTTTATTTCTTTTTCTTGTCCATATTGCTCAGACTAAGACTTCCAATGCTATGCTGTGTAAAAATGGTGAAAATTGACATCCTTATCTTACTCTTGATCTTAAGGAAAACACTTTCAGCTTTCTGCCATTGAATATGATATTAGTTGTGGGTTTGTCATATTTAGACTTTATGGTTTTGAGATATGCTCCATATATTCCCACTTTGCTAAGAGTTTTTATCAGAAATGAATGCTACATCTTCTCAAATGTTTTTTCTCCATCTACTGATATGATCATATGATCTTTATCCTTCATTTTCTTTATGTGATGTTTCACATTAATTGATTTGCTAATATTGAATTAACCTTGCATTCCAGAAACAAATTTCATTTGATCATGTTGTATAATCTTTTTAATGTTTTTGCTGAATTTGGTTTGCTAATATTTTGTTGAAAATTTTGTTCATCAGTGATATTGGTATATACTTTTTTAATGTCTTTGGTTGGTTTAGGAATTGGATAATGGTGTCCTAATAAAATGAGCTTGGGAGTTTTCTCTCCTCTTAAATTTTTTGAATAGTTTGAGAAAGATAAGTGTTAGTTCTTCTTTGAATGTTTGGTAAAATTTACCTGAGAAGCCCTTCAATGTGTTTGGAGTTTTGTGTGTTTGGAGTTTTTTGATTACCGATTTGATTTTGTTGGTAGCAATCTGTCTGTTTAGATTTTTTTGTTTCTTCTTGATTCAGTCTTGAAAGATTGTATGTTTCTAGAAATTTACCTGTTTCTTCCAGATTATTCAATGTGTTGGCATATAATTGTAGCATTTTCTTGTAATCCTTTGTATTTCTATGGTGTCAGTTGTCACTTATCTTTAAATTCTGGTTTTTTTTATATCCTCTCTTGTTCTTTCTTGATAAGTCTACTTAAATGTTTATTAAATTTGTTTATCTTTTCAAAGAACCAGCTCTTGGTTTCTTTTTTTTTTCAGACTATTTTGTTTATTTCTGATCTGATCGTTACTATTTTTTTTCTTCTATTCACTTTAGGCTTTTTGCTGTTGTTGTTGTTATTGTTGTTGTATTCTAGTTCCTCTATCTGTAAGGTTAGGTCATTTAGTTGAGATTTTTCTTGTTTTTTGAGGTAGGTCTGCATTGCTATGAATTTCTCTCTTAGGAATGCTTTTGCTGTGTCCCATAGATTTTAGGTCATCGTGTTTTTATTTTCGTTTGTCTCAACATATCTTTGGAGGTTTTTTTTCATTGTTATCCCATTTATTGTATAGTAATACATTATTTAGCCTTCATGTGTTTGTGTGTTTTTCAGTTTTTTTCTTGTAATTGATTTCTAGTTTCATAACATTGCGGTCAAAGAAAATGCTTGATGTAATTTCAGTCTTCTTAAACTTATTGAGACTTGTTTTGTAGTCTATCATAGTCTATCCTAGAATATTTTCCTCGTGCATTTGAAAAGAATGTGTTTTCTGCTGCTTTGGCAAGAAATGCTCTAAAACTATCAACGAAATCCATCTGTATAACGTATTATTTAAGCTGCTGTGCCCTTATTGATCTTTCTATTCATTGATGTCAGTAGGTGTTAAAGTCCCCTCCTATGACTCTATGACTGTTGATATCTCCCTTTATGTTCATGAAGATTTGCTTTATATAGTTAGGTATTCCTATGTTAGACGCATAAACATTTACAAAGGTTATATCCTCTTTTTGGATTGTTCCCTTTATCATTATGTATTGTCCTTCTTTGTTTCATCATATATAGCCTTTGCTTTAAAGTCCATTTTGTCTGATATAAATATAGCCACCCCAGCTTTTTTCTTGTTTCCATTTGCATAAAATATTTTTTTCTGTCCCTTCACTTTCAGTGCCTGTATGTCTTTGGATCTGAAGTGGGTCTTTTGTAAACAACCTACATATGGGTAGGGGGGAGTTGGTTTTGCAGAAGGAGGAAGAGGAAGTATGGACCAGAGGGAAGAAAAAAGGTTTGGGTGCTGCATCACTTCGGCAAGTGCTACCACCCAGGCCTCCACACAGTGGGCTGGAGGTAGGCCAGGATCTTGTTCTTACAAGTCCAACATGTCTGGAAACCTGAGCCTGATGAGGCAGCTAATGCAAAATCATTACCAGGATAACATATAAGTTCAGCACCACCAGCTGTAGTCTTTAAGGATAAAGGCTTAAGAGGCTCTTTATTCGGAACAATTTAGTTTTGTTTAGTGAGAGAGCTATATTCAAATCAGTAAAATAAAAACATTATAGAAAATGACTTTATAAAAATAACAGAAATTTGAAAATGCGACTTATTTTCAAAAGTACAGAACTGTCACCTAAACTCCTTTCTTTTAGCTTGTTCGTTGTTGGTACTCTTTTGTGTCTCATTTTTTTCTCTTCTCAGCAAATCTCAGATTTTTATCATTTAGCTTGTACTGTTTCTCTAAGCTTTAACATCTCTCTACTTTTAAAGTAAATGTATATGACTTTTGATACACAATCCAGTTATATTTTTAAAAATTCTTTCATAATTTCCTCCACAAAAAACATGGTTCTTTTATTAGTGCTCCTTGAATTGTTCAGAGAGCTTATTACTATAAAAAAAACTATGCAGAAGATTCTGTGTGCTTTTCTACCAATAAGCAGAGATTTTATCCTCTTAAATGCTTTGCAGCATGTGGCTACTAACAGCACATTTCTTTTGAATTTAGTGTCTAGGGTCATTATCTTGCATTTCTGTATTACGGATGCCGCTTATTTACCTATGCTCTTTCTACTCAGCCAATTCCAACACCTTCGTTTTGTCCTTTAAGTCTAGCATTCCCACCTATCGTTTTATGTCACTGCGCATTTCATCATGTCAATGCCTATTTCAATTCACACGTGATCAATCTATTTATATTTTTAATTGTCTTTAATGCTCCTTGTAAGGTACCACAAGATGCTTTCATAAGGCGCAAATTAAAATTTTAACTATCTGAAATTTTTATTTTTTTAATCTCTTCAGTATTTTTTATTACAGTAATGAAAATACATCAAAATCTCCTGGAAACATTATCTTTGGTGTCTGTGACCCTTTTAACAGCTTTTATTGATGTGGAACACTTTTGGCAATTAAATTTCTTTGGATTTCTGTCAAAAACACACCTACTTTATGTAGAATTTGACACCAGCAAAAAGGGAATAACCATTATATTTGTTATGATGTTATATTTGGTATATTTGGGTAATTAGATAAACATGGTATTTATCTAATTATGTTTGGAATCCCAAGAAAACAAATTACTTGTGATTTTTCTGTGTAGAATCTTCTCATAAATGTATCAGTATTACATTTTCCCTTCTGTTTTAAAAAGTTTTAAATTGTGTTATGACATTTTCCCAGTTAAAATCAAGTGTAATTTCACAACAATATCAATTTCTGAGACTTTTATCATCCTGACATTTTAAACCAAGACACAAAAACAATATTACAGTTTTCCCAATTTCTAAATTTCTTTGTTCCTATGTCTTCTTTAATTCTGTGATTACATTTCTAAGTTACACAATTAAAAGGTAACACCGGGAGATCCTCATTAGACTGTGGACTCCTAGAGGGAAGAGACTCTGTCTTATTTATCTGTGTAACTCTGATACCCTTTGGGAAAATAATTCTGCTAGCAATATAAAACAGATTTGTCAAAATGACTTTTGAATGCATTAAATTTGTCCCACCAGTTTTTGAGCTTTCTAAATTTTCTATTAAATTCAGTACCATCTTTAGGTTCTTCTCATTCTGTTCTCCTGTTTCATTTTCTATCATATTTTTCATTGCAGAATCAAAGATGTTTTGCTATTTTTAATTGAACTTTATTACCCAACATATACTCAAAGTAGAAAAATTATAAAATATAAAATTAAAATGTCTCTGAATTCCTCATCCGGGGTGGCCATGAGGATTTTCGTGGATATAATCAAGCATTTTCCCTCTACATACAAATCAAATGCAACAAATATGACATATGTGTTTGCAAAAATTGGGATTGCATTACCCATGCTACTTTGCAACAGCTGGGCATCTCTATATGTCAGTTAAGGTACAGCTGTGTCATCATTTTTAGTAACGGCATTTTGCTCCACCGTAGATTCTCATATACTTGATCTGTTAAGATGCTGTAGAGTGGCAGCCCATGCCCTGGAGCCACAATAGCATTTGGTTTCTTCAGCACATAATTATAAACTTAAAAATATCTTACAGAAAATATGGGCTTACCATTTATTTTGATAAATCAAAACTCTGGCAACTCTGAGCCAACAGCCCGAACGAGCCACCCACGAGGGTTGCCTGCAGGGTCTGCCTCACTCCTGAGTTGCCTCTGCAGTCCTGTACCCAGCCAGCTTCATGAACTTCAGTTACCTTCCACGTGCTTTACACCTGATTAAATAACTCCTTGTTTTAGAGGAGTTTTCCCTATTAAAAAAGCCTTATGAGGAAGAACCCATTTTTATTAATTCATCTTTGTACATTCTTTGATTTTTTTTTCTTAAGTTCCTTGTAATGGAATTGCTGGGCCAAAGGGTATTTTTAAGTTTGGACTCATACCACCAAATTACTCTCCAAAAAGTTTTTACAGCTATTGCTATTATCGTCAGAGCCTGTGGACATCTGTTTGCACCTGCTAGCCCTCTCCTCCTCTGTCCATGTGGGCCATTGTATTCTGCTTATGCTGTATTGATCCAGAAAGAATGGGCAAAATGATAACAGGCATTGTTAGCAAGGGTGGGCAGATGTGGGCTGTCCCATCCCACACTTGGATAAATCAGTATTTCTCTGGCAGTTTGCCTACATTATAAGAATATGAATATTTCTCCCATATTAGATGATAATTCTAAAACATCATTAGATTAGAATGTTCAGCCTATTCATTTTTATTAATAATAACACAAAACCACACATTGCCTCAGATTCCCTGGCTACACTTTTATTCTGTTAACCTCATGTAACTGAGAAAACATAAAGAAGGATAAGCTAAGAATATTTTGCTTTTTAATCCTTTAACTTAACCTATATGATGAGTTTACTTTATGTGAGAAATCCAATTTACATGTTATTTTCCTTTAAGGGAAGAGTTTCTAAGTACATGGGTCACGCTGATTTCTACACATCCTAGGCTATTGCAGTAGGTCTGACAATGGGAGGGAAAAGGATTGCAACCATCAGATTCTGATTTATTTTCATACAAAAAATGGCAAGCCCCATAATTAAGCCCAGCCCCAAACCTCTCTCTGCGGGACTTCGTGTTCACCTCATACACACCCCTCTCATGCTCACCTGCTGCACTTACAGATGGTGTTCAATGCACAGTTATTAAAGCCAATACACTTCACAACTTAATAAATTAGTTATCTTAAAAGGAAAAATTTTCTGGTATTTTACCCAAGTTTCCTCTTAATGATATTTAGGTCCATACTTTGCTCATGTGCCCAATCAATTCTGAATTTCATTACAAAAGAAAAGACTTTAGTTTTAAAATAACAAAAGAAGGGTGTGTGAGAGGTGATGTTCTTTAGTTTTAAAAATATTTTAGAGTCAATAATTAATATGTTCAAATAGTTTCATCAGCTATATGTATATACAAATATATATTTTACAAACACACACACAAATATATATAAAATCACTTAAGTCATAGGCAGAGCTATAGTATATTCTTAGCCTTTTACAATATATTCTCAGCTTTGTGCTTACAGGACTATTGGTAGTAAATTGTTGGAATTAAGAAATAAATAGCTCCACATACCCCACATTTATGAAAATTCTTAAAGAAAGGAAACTCTCCATTGGCAAAAACACATGTTGGGCAGGGGAGGTGATTATAGTTCTTCTCCCCGAATAAAATATTGGCAGCTATGGTAACTTCCAAATTTCAAGTGCGGCAACTGAGGAGACTAGTTTCTTTTCTACTGTTAAGTAGATATTGGTGAAAGATAGTCGTATCAGCATACATTGCAGCATTATCACCAATGAAACTGTTTCCCCAAGAAAAATAGAAATACATATAAGCTAGGGTTACTTTATATATCATATTTTGAATCATGAATTTTTTCAGGTGACCAAACTAAAGGGCAGAAGATGATAAGTCATTTGCCATGTAATCCATTTCATTTAAAGGATCACTAGCTATATTTAATGACATCCAAAAATAACCCTTCAGATGCTGAAATACTAGACTGGGAAAGCAGGCAGGGGAGCAGGAAGGTTATTCTAGTTTTATTTCATTTTCTTGAAGGGCAAAGGCAGCTTCTCATTCACAGCGAGAAACTGACCCCACAGCTACAGAAGGGAAAAAACTATTCCAGACCTGTGGAACCCGAGCTGACGATTGCTATCTATCCACAGTAGTAGCAAAATGTCTCCTTCTATAAACATTCAAGGTAGAGCCTCTGCTTCTTATGAAACCAGAAACTGTAGTGGTTATTAATTCATCTAAATAATGTGAAGGAGTTTTGTGTAGCAAAGTATAAGCAGACCAGGCACTTGATTTTGCACAAACAGTTCTTAGTGACTGCATAATGCATGCCTTCAAAGGACCTGGGACTCACCAGGGACCTATTTTGTTGAACATTTGCAACAACCATTGTAATTGGGCCTTTTCTTTCAATAGCTACTCAAGCACATTAACATCATCAAACTGCATGAGAACATGGAGTTCTGAAACTTTCTACTATTTTTTATCTTAAATTAGCATATTAGTATATAATTTTTTCTTTTTGTTTCAGGTCCAAAGATACCCACCCAGATAACATCTGTCAAAAAGCTGCCTTTAGTAATTAGGGTGGGTTAGCTGGAGTAACGATTCTCCATTCTAACCAGTGAGGTCTCAGCTTACTCTTGTAGAGCCCGTTCAGCCATATTGAGGTGGTAGCTGAATCTCAGCATCAGTTATCAGCAGTGGGACACAATATAGAGACACGGGTTGCCAAAGTGTGTCATATCAGAATCACCTATAGTACTTTGTCAAGCTGCACTTACAGATGTCTGTCACTGGAGATTTGCATTGCTTCCCCTTGCAGGTGGAAATGGGAGAGAACAAGAGCACATCCCACCAGTTGAAAGTCAGTGCCACAATGAGCCACATCTGTTGACTGTGACTACGCGGTCTCCTTTAGGTGTGTATGTTGGTATAGAATTTGAGAACTACTCTTCTAAATTCCACCCACACAAAGATATACTTACAGCTCTGTCCCTTTTCAAGCCTCCTATACATTATGCCCCCTATACATCAAAATGTTGTTAAATGAGTAAATCGATGCATAAATAAATAAATGTAAGATTTCACCATAAACTGAAAACATAAACATTTTATATACAGTTTAAAATTCTTAAAATTATTGTGAGACAGGTAATTTCACAATAAACACTGTTTTTAAACAAAACTATCTGAGCTCTCCATCAAGGAACTGGTAAAGTAAACATTAATTCTTTGACCTCTCAATTAAATAAGAACTAAATTTAATAATCAAAGGTTGGGGGAATAAGATAGTTGCTCTTTCCACCCTTCCTGAAGCCTATTTTCTAGAGCAAGGGTAGAACCATCGAAGAGAAATCAACTCAGAAGATGCTCAGATGTAACCCTTTTTTAAAAAAAAGATTTTATTTATTTATTTTTAGAGAGTGGTGAAAGGGAATGAGAAAGAGAGGGGAAGAAACATCAATGTGTGGTTCCCTCTTGCACACCCCATACTGGGGGCCTGGCCTGCAACTCAGGCATGTGCCCTGATGGGGAATCGAACCGGCAATCCTTTGGTTCACAGGCCCACACTCAATCCACTGAGCCACACCAGCCAGGGCATATGTTATCCTTTAATAGAGTCACAATCGCTCTGGAAAATCTGAGGCTCCAGGAAGAGTGGAAAGGACTACTATCCTTCCACCATCCATGCTCCCTCTACCAGCTGCCGTACTTCTTCAGCTCTAATTTCAGTCTTTAATTAAACTATTCAGAAGTCAACATGACTAAAAGTACAAGTTGTTTCTCATATCTGAAACAGCTAGCTGCCTCCACACTTGGTGTTCCTCTTTTCCATAGTATAAGCTGCTGCTGAGAAGTGGCTGCCCAGCCAGAGACTACATTTCCTAGCTCTGTTTGCATCCAGGTGGGGCCAATGTGACTAGTTCTTGCCAATGGGCTGTCAGCTTAAGTGAGATGGGTCACTTCTGAGCCAAGACATCTGAAGAAGTAAATGTTTCTTCTCCTCACTCCTTTTCTCTTTTGCCAGCTGGATACAAAACAGACCGAGTCTTAGGAAATGACAGACCCACAAGATGGAAGAAGCCTGGATCCTTGAATCACTGCATGGGCATAGAAGAAAGGCACTTTTGATCAGGAAGACACTGACTGGCTCCTTACCTAAGTAAGAAATAAACCAGTTTTCTGTTCAGCCACTGAAATTTAGAGATTTACTTATAACAGCAGCATAAATGTCTCTAATGAGCGTGCCAACCCCTCACCGTGAGTGCCTGTCATGCTTCAGCAGTAACAACCTGTGTGCAATTTCCCAGACTGACCATGCATTTTCGTGCTGCCATGTGTTTACACACGCTGATCCTTCTGCTTATAACACTGAATTTTCTCTACCTCTTCACTCACCTCTCTGGCCCTTTGTCCTTGATCAGCTCATATTAAAACCCAGCTCCTGCGCTTCTGTGGAGCATTATTCTGCCAGTGGGCCTCATTCCTGCTTGTACTTCCCTAGTTTGTACATAATTCCACTTTTGCATGTCACAATGTTTTAGAATTCTCTGTTTATAAATATGCCAACCTTACAGCATACATATTTGTCAGGTTTCTATACTCTAAAGCTATTAGCAGAATGGTGCTACATAAGAGATGATTTATGACTATATGCTAGGTTTCTGCCTAATTAGGACTTTGTTTATTTTAAATTAATCTGATCCGTGGAGGATTAGACACAGAATCTGCTAACTACTAGAATACGAAGACAGCAATGAAGGGAAGGTATCTTAGTATATGCTGCTAATTACTCACTGAATGAGTATCAGCAATTCAGGCTTGCAAATAAGACAACAAGAGAAAAACACGTGCATTTCTATAAATTTCTAAATTTGACAGAAGTTTAAGGGAAACACAGATTCTGCTATAAGGCCAGACCTGATAGCCTAGGTTAAGACAAATGGTTCAACATAAAATCTTTATGGCATATATGCATTGTTTGTGCTTTATATAAGTGGATTTTATTCTAAAAGGTATAATTTCTTTCTTTTTTTTTGCTAGAACTTTTGTGAGCATTAAATGAGATAATAAATATAAAAATATCTAGAGTAGGGCCTGGAATATACTGAGTACTCAATGAATGTTGGTTAAATGCACCTACAGAATAATGTCACTAAGCAAAGACAATAACCTTTGAGGTCGAATATGTGTGGTTTTATATCCTAAGAGTTGACCTGTATATTTCATTCTCTCATTTCTTTCTTGAGGCAGGGCTGGGCAATGGTACGCAGAAGGAGAATAGGAAACACTGTGGATAGTCAGAAGGCATTAGGAGGTGAGGAAGTCCATTTACAAACTTCACCGTGCCCTTCACTTGATGCAAATTTGGGACGGTTGGTGTTGCAATTTACAAAAAGAATCTCTTGTTGAATTTTTCTTTTTAAATTATATTTTATCCTCGTGACTAGTTTTATGCTGGTCCCATGAAATGTACATTATCAAAAAATACAAACCTCATTTGATAAGCCTATTACCTTATGTTCATGGCTGCCGGCTTTATTCTATTGAATTCAAATTTGCCTGTGGCAGTGCTTCGCATCTAATTTGTGACTTTTACAAGGTGAACCTTGCATCATTTTCCTTTGCCTCTGCTTTCATTTATCTAAATGAAAACAGTTTCTCTTAATGCATAGGTTTGCTTGATAAGCCATTAATACCACAGATGAGCCCTGAAATGCTCATAAAAGGAATCATCACAATAAATATTTATTGTTGTTTCACCAAGACACACAAACCCTGTATATCTTTAATATGGCTGGCTACTTGGTTTCTCTTTTAATAGAGCTTATTTGCTTGATTTCATTTTCTCAAATAATTGCTCTTCCTCTGAAGGTTATGTGAGGGGTACGGGTGGTTGAAAGGGAGGAAGGGATGTGGAAATACGGGAGAGTGAGGTCGGTGGTACATTTAAACTGATTAGAAGACTGAAATGAAATGAGGGTCAAGTGTTTTGTGTTTAAATGGATGAACTTGTGTGGAATTTATCTAACTCAGAAAAAACATCTGTATTAAACACATCTCATAAACACAGCTTTGAGAAAAACAAACAATGTTTGGCTAACATAATTTCACAGAGAATAATTCTCAAAGGGAAAAACAAATCATGGGGAAGCTAGCAGTGTTTTCTTTAGCTTCTACATCCTTTATGGTTGGTGCCCAATATATTTTAAAATCATATTTACATTCCAAATGACAAGCAATATTTACTCAATTTTGAAAAAAATCCTTAAGAGCTATTTAAAATAAAACATTTCATTAAACAACGTGCAATGAATTTATTGTCAGAACCCTGTGAAGGACACCTCACTAGACATACCCCTGTGGTCCAGAGCTCATGGTCCAATGAAAAATCCACACAACATGCCAGGGACACAAAAAGGGGGAAGTCGGCCCAGTGTGGCTACCAGGGGGCTTTCTTGGCTGAGGCCACATTTGAAGTGAATTTAAAGAATGTGAGGATACATAGGGAGTAGCGAGCACAAAGGAGAGTGCAGAAAAGAAATTCTATCAGAGGATAAAACATGAATTAAGCGTCCCAGACATGACAGAGCAACATGGGTAAGGGAATTTGCAACTGTTTCTATATTGCTAGAACATGTTTGAACTTCCCTTCCTGGATGACATTGTTTTTAGGATTTGTATCTTTTTCATTACTAGTTCCTTACCTAAAGGTTTATTTAGTCAAATCATGAATTTTTTTTTAGCACATATAACTTTGAGAATGGAAGTATGGAGTATGTGTGTTGCCACCTTTCAAGGCCAGGCAGGTCCATGGTATTCATGCAGACAGAAAAATAGTCACAGAGCTGTTGGGATGTCTGGCATGCCTTTATTCATGGGTGGGCGAGCCACGCACGCTGCAAGCTGCGTGTCTATCTGCATGTCTCATGTCACAGCCCCTGCTCCCCAGCATGGCACCCATCGTGGCACCTGTCCCTTTGCATGCCCATCCCATCATCGCCCCCAGCAGGGAGTCCCTACCTGTTTAAGTACTAGAAGGGAACAAAGCCAGCTAGATGCCAGAAATTATAGAACATAACATAATTCTACACATGCGAGCCCACTTCATGTTCTGGGAACACTTTATTGGACCCAGTCTCAAGGTTATCAGGCCCCTCCAAGGCTATGGGAACACGGCTTCCCTTAAGTACCCAGACACCTGGGTGAGGAAGCCAGGCTGCCTCCACTTACCCTACAGTACTCTTTCTAATACCCCTTGTTACAAAAGGAAACACTATATTTATATAATTATATTTATATTTACTACATGTACATATATATGACTCTGAAGTATATGATCAATTGTGAAAACCATAAAAAGAAGCACATTGAAAAAACTCAGATTTCTATTAAGAAAAAGATAGGCAAAAGAAGTGAAACTCTCTTTCTTGGAAGTATTTTACTTAGCTCTTTGTAATTAAGAGAGACCTTGTAATGACTAAAGTATATTTAAGAAGGATGAGTTTAAAGAAACTTATTTGAAGAGACAGTAAATAAAAGTAAATTTAATCTATTTAAGCTTAGATTTAAGAAACCCCTGGAGCATCATTTGAACCAAATGAAAATTACCTTCTATACATTCTTCTAGATATTCTCTTGGAAATAGCATCTCCTGTGAACAAAAAGAGGTATGACGAATACTGGAGGAGCATCCCCCTGCCAAGGAGAAAATGTAATTTGTGTTTCCATAGGGTTTTCCATGCTGATTGTAAAATATTTACTCGTTAACCAAAGAGGTTCATTTTTTATTTCCCCATTTTCAAACCACTCAATTTCAGGAGTTATATGCATTTTGCATTTATTACAATTTCTTAGCAAGTGATTATATGTGGCTCTTCTAATTAAAGTTTCCTAAATTGAAGGAGAAAATAATTTACATTTTGTCAGAGGAGTTGAATCCACAGAAAATTCTCATTTTATAGGTGGGACATAGTGCTAGAAACAGCATTAATCTTGCAAAAGCAGATTTAAAAAATCACATTTCTCAGACCATAAAAATGTTGGGTGAGTTTGAATACACTCAGAAAATTCTCTTAAGGTGAACTGTAATTGGCCATCTACTTAAAAGACTTTAGTAACCTTTCCATATACAGACATTGATTCCACAATTTGATCATAAACTCCTTGAAGGAAGGAATTACTGGCCCATGTTTCATCTCAGAAACTGACTTTTTCTTTGGAAGACTACATATTTCCAATTTTTGTATGTGTCAACAAAGTCTGGCTACTGTTCTTTTTTAATCAAGAGTTTATCTTTTTAGAATTGTTTAAGGTTCACAACAAAACTGAGAACATACAGAGAGTTTCCACGCACCCTACCCCCACATATGCAAAGTCAACTCCATATCAACATCTCCCACAAGGCGATGCATTTATTACAATTGGTAGACCTAAACTGACACATAAGAATCACCCAAAGACCATAGTTTATGTTAGAGTTTTTCATTCCTGGTGTCGTGCACTCTGTGGGTTAGGACACGTGCGTAATGACATTTATCCGCCGTTATACCATACTGCAGAGTATTTTTACTACCCTATAAACTCTCCGTGCTCCTCATATTCTCTCCCCTCTCCTTCCCCAAATCCTGGCAACCACAGATCTCTTCATTCTCTCCACAGTTTTGCCTTTTTCAGAATGTCATATAGTTGGAATCAGATAGTACACAGTCTTTTCAGATTGGCTTCTTTCACTTAGTAATATGCATTTAAGGTTCTTATATGTCTTTTCAGGGCCTGATAGCTCATTTTTTTAGCACTGAATAATATTCTGTGTGTGGATGTATCACAATTTACATACCCATTCGCCAACTGAAGGACATCTTTGCTGCTTCCATGTTTTGGCAATTATGAACAAAGCTGCTATTAACATCTGTGTGTATGTTTTTATGTGGACGTAAGTTTTCAGCTCATTTGGATAAATACCAAGAAGCATCATTGCTGGATTTTTTGGTAATGGTATGTCTAATTTTGTAAGGAAAGCAGCTGTACCGTGTTACATCCCCACCCTCACCGGCATTTTGTCTTGTCATTGTTCCCGATTTTGGACATTCTAATTGGTGTGTAGTGGTATCTCAACATTGTTTTCATTTGCATTTTCCTGATGATACATGATGTAGAATATTTTTTTCATATGCTTATTTACCATCTGTATTTCTGTTTTGATGAGGTGTCTATTAAGGTCTTTGGTCCATTTTTAGTCAAATTACTTGTTTTTTCATTACTGAGTTTTAAGGGTTCCTAATTTTTTAACATGAAAAACAACATTTAGAGCATTAGTATTGATTAGATAACTCATTTTCAAACACAAAACAAATCAACTAAAAGCAGGCAATATCCCATAAGAAAGGACCTTGCCACACCATGCAAATGTGTATAGCAGTGATTCCTCAGTTCACCCTCAAAGGGAACCTACAGACACTTACTTAGGTACCCATATACTAAGGGAAGGGGAATACTTCCTGGATACTAGGCCCAAGTTAAAATTGACTCAGGCATCTGAAACATTGTTATGACTCCTCTGTTAAAGAAGAGATATATTTGTGTCAGATAATAATTAGAGTCCTTACCCACATCTGTCTCACAGAGAGTCCATGAATCCATCTTGTGGTTACTTCACTATTTCTCCAGTAAGTAATTGGAATGGTTATACTAAGCACTCTACCAATGCTTAGTATATCCACTAAGTAAATCATCACACTGATTTTTTTGAATTATAGAATCAAGAGTTATACCAAGTGGAAACTTCTGAGACTACTTTTCTACTCCAACAAGACAGTAAATCAAAACAAGATAGTAGCAATTCCACCAGAGGCAATTGCAGATTAGTGCCACCTTCAAGGACCTAAAAGATGTAGGGGTCGCAATCTCCATAATATCCCTATTTAATTCACTAGTCTGGCCTTCACAGAAATGAGGTACATCATAGTGGATGACAGTAGACTACCACAAACTGAACAAAGTCATTGCTACAGTTGTAACTACTATGCTGAATATGGTATCTTTAATGAAAGAGATAACACAGTGTCAGGTACATGATATGCAGCTATTGATATGGCAAATGAATCTCTCCATATTTATCAAAAAGGAGGACCAGAAGCAGTTTGAATTCATTTGGAATGGACAACACTGCACATTCATTGTTTTTCCTTAGACCTATGTTAATTCTCCTGCTGTCTATCATATTATAGTCCAAAGGGAACTATATAATCTGATCATAATTCAGAATATCACTTTGGACCACTATATTGATGAGTCATGTTAATCTGAGTTTATCGGCAAGAAATGGCAAGCACTTTGGATGCGTTGGTAAGACACATAAGCTTTAGAAGGTGGAAGAAAAAATCCTATAATGATCAAGGTTCAATTGAGTGAAGTTTTTAGGCATTCTGAGGTATGCTGGAATATACTTTTCAAAGTAAAAAATACCTCTTTTCACTGAGGAAAAAAAATTATAATACTTAGTGGGCCTCTTTGGGTTTTGGAAGCAGCACAGTCCACAGCTGGGAATACCAAAATGACTCTTACTGAATCACGCAGAAGATTGATTGCTTTGAATGGGGCCCAGAGTCAAATGGAGCTTTGCCACAGATCCAGGCAGTGGTAAAGAAAACACCGTGAGAAGTTTGGCGGGCTAGGAGAGTTGTGGAGAAGATCTCCACAGTTTTAGAGAAGGCTGGGCCATCTGTGGCAAAGAAAAATGTGTACTTCAAAAATATATTATTCATCCTGGCCTGCTACTTGGCTCTGATAGAAACTGGGTCTATGACCACAGGACATCAAGTGACCATATAGACAAAAGTGCCCATCATGAGTTGGTTTCCATCAAACCAATAAAGAAACAGAGTTGGCAGAGCAGTGGCAATCCATTGTCAAATGGAAGTGACATCTCTGATATTGGTCCCCCCACAATTCTCATGTCAAAATCCTAACTCCCAAAGATCATGGTATGAGGAGGTGGGGTCTTTGTGAAGTTCATAGGTCATGAAGGTAGAGCCTTCAAGAATGGGATTAGAATTTTTATGAAAGAGACCCCACAGATATCTCTTGCCCCTTCCATTACGTGAAGACACAACAAGAAAGCATGACATATGATCCAGAAAGTGGGCCCTTCCCAAACATGGAATCTGTGGGTGCCATGATCCTGGACTTCCCGGCCTCCAGACTGTGAGGTATAAATTTCTGTTGTGTACAAACCACCCAGTCTGTGGTACTTTGTGATAGCAGCCCAAATGAACTAAGACATCTAGTTTTGGGCTTACGTTCAGAGGACAAAAGTCAGCTGAGGTAACAGGTGTCCCATGTCACCTACCCTTATTGCATTGACATCATTTCTTCAACTCACATCTATGGTCAGTGGATAAAAAAGGAAAAAGTCTGAGCTTGGCTAATAAATGAATTGGTTTGCTAAGTGGGTAAAACACCAAATGTACTAGAGCTGAATTACAGCCCCATTCAGGAGTGGTCGTGAAAGACAATGGTGAGGAGGAATCTTCCAAAAGGGCAGCATATCTGACCTTTCACCTGGTGTGGAGAAAGTAGCCCAAAGTGAGGATCCACAAAGATTCATTGACAATGTAGAGTGACTTAGTTGGTGGATCTGAAACCTGGAAGAAATGAGGCTGGAAAATCAGAGATACTTGGGAAAGAGGTATATGAATGAACCTATACAAGTGTCCACAATATGTGAAGATACTTTTATTACAATGAATGCCCACCAGTTAGCATTCACCACAAGGATCACTAGATAAACCAAGTGGACTCAGTCCACAGATGTCAGACAGCCTCTCTCCTTGGCTATGCCAATGTTTGCACAATTATCTCATGAACAGAGTGGTTATGGTGGCAGAGTTGGAGGCACTACTTGGTCTTAACAACCCAGGCTTACTCTCACCAAGGGTTATATAGCTACTGCCACCATTGACCTGCCAGCAACAGAGACCAGTGCTGAGCTCCCTATCTGGGTCCAATCATTCACTGAAAACTTCCAGCCACTTGGAGACAAGACAACCCCTTGTCCCTTAACTTGTAACATGTGCACTGGGTTTGGGTCACCTTTCCTGCCTGCAGTGCCTCAGGCAGCACCACTCTCTGAGGCATCATGAAGTATCTGCTCTGCCTTCATAAAACCCCACATACCAACATCTGAAACCAAGAGACCCACTTTCAAGCAAAGGAAGTACTGTCATGAGTAAATGAGTATGTGATTCAATGATCCTATCAAGCAAGGAAATGGCCTCTTGAAGGCACAGCTGAGGCACCAGCCTGAATATGGTATCCTGTGAGGATGAGGTGATATATTTTAATATGTGATAAACCCATTAAACTGAAGCCATTATGTTGGTAAAGTATGTGGGTGCAGAAACCAAATGGTAGAAGTCAGAGTGGCACCACTCATCATGACTCCTGGGGACCCCCTTGAAGAATTTATGCTTTGCATCCCTGTAACTTTCAACAACATGGGACTGGTTCCCAGTCAGCGAGGCTCCCTCTTAAAGAAGAATATCATTATACTGAAAGCTAGCCCAGTAGAAGTGGCAGCCAAAAGGGGAGGGACCTAGAATGAAGGGTGGAGAATGAAAATAGAAGGGTCAATTACAGCCTTGGGATGCACTACAGCATCAGGTCCACTGTCCTGCTAACACTCCCCTTACAAGTTTTCAGAGATTATAACCCAACAGAACCCTAGAGAAGCTGTGCACGGATGGAGCAAAACTAAGGTGAAAAGCAAGTGTTTCTGAGTGATGCAGGGGGAGTCAGAAGTGGACGCCATCGATGTCTAATACACGCACATTTCTGGCTGGTGCGCTCTTCTCCCAGCTCTTGTGTTGCCTGCTAATGGCTCGCAGCTGCCTCGTTCTGGGAACCTCCTAGTCCTCAAGCTAGTACTCCCCCAACATACGCAGGAATGGGAGGACTTCAGCCGGTGACCAACCAGCAGAGTGTACAAAAGTCCAGCCCCCAACGTCAAGGTGGACCACATCTGCAGCACAAGTTGTGCTACCCAAGCTTCCTTGTGGAATCAGACTGAAGCTAGTCTCTGAGGCCCCAGGCCGGCCCAGCTCTTTTCTCTGACCTACAGCCCTCCCCCCACTCCCCTTCTCCCAAGTGTGCTCCCTCAGTAAATCACTCAAACAAGAATTCCTGTCTCAGGCTCTGCTTCTAGGGAGCGCAACTGAAGACACCATTTACATAAATTAAATATATATGTATGTTAACAGCAACACACATGTTAAGGAATACACATAAATTAAAAGGAAGCACAGTTAACACATCAGAATTATTGCCATGGTGGAAAATAGGGGTAAAAGAGAACAAAATAAAATAAAATAAGGGTCTTGCACCGACCAGTGCATGGATTACTATGACATGGATTGAGCACTGAGATTAACTCTGCTCTGTACACCTGAAATCCAAAATAAACAAACAAACGAAAAGAGAGGTAGTTAGATGATCTTTTTTTTTTTAGCAAATTCTTGTCTCAAACTATACAAATGCATTGTAATAGGGGCTCAAGTTGTTTTTTTCTCTAACATTTATTATTTAAGTATTCTTTACCTCCCAAGAGGTCAAAAAAAGATTAAGAAATGTAAAATCCCAATCGGTTCTATAGGTCTGGGCCAACCATATTTTCTAGCATTCTAAATTTAAAATGTGTAAATAGTGCTGAATTTATTACTTCAACCAGGTCCTACTTTTTCCTCTTCCTGCTCAGTACCTGCCTATCACTGCCCATCCCACACCCTTACCCTTTACCGTGAATAATTTAAAAACTTTACAATCAGCATCAAAGCTACCAGAAGCATTTTAGTCTGAGTTCTTCTCTTTTGACAAGTCCTAAAAGCAAGCTGTAGATCACAAACACAAACACGTAAAAACAGAGAAACAAAATTTTACACTAAATAATGGATTTCCTTCAGAATGTGTTTTGTGTGTTTTTGATATTTCCATAATACCAGACAAAAACAATATGTGAGCTACTGTAATTAAATTTGCCACTACACTTTTCTCTAAAATTCAATTAAGTTCAACTAATAAATAATGATTAATGATCACTGCTCTTCATTGCTACAAAAATCATTTAGACAGTCTATTTATTTTAAAAGTTTGTAATTGGCGTTGGAAGAGAATATTTTAATATATTGGGTCTTCAACTTTTAAAGGAGAAATATTCACACTCTTAATTTCTAAAAGTATTCTCATCTCCATACTTTTAAAATTATCTCCATGATTTGCATAAGAAAGTTAAAATTACTTTCTAACAAATTGTTTCTTTGCAAATCTGCTTTGTAAAAGTTTTTATGTTATCTGTAATCTCTTCCTTGCCCCAAGACAACATGTTTTATTTATCCTTCCCTGTTGGCTTGCTAAACTACCTAGCAAACACCCTAACAGATTCCCAAATGTTTATAACAATGCTGTTCTTTCTCTTGATAGCAGATGAGGGTTGAAACTGTTGGGATGACCAAAGATTTCATCAGAACAGGCAATTAGCATAAGAAATTCCCTAGGTTTTTGGAGATAAAAGTGACTAAATCTTTACTTGAGGATATTGGGAAGGTGTTCTGTGCTCTGCTTCTGGGTCAAAGACCCAGACTCCCCCCCACTCCATAGGTATATAAGGAATCACACTGTTATGCCTCCTGGTATCTTCTTTATAAAGCATAGAAATGAACTTCAGGGATGAAGCTCAGACCCGTGGACTAAACTCACAATCTGACCACTGTCTTACTTGACTTACACTCCCAGTGTGACTTCTGTTTTGCCAAATTCTATTCCCGTATATTCCCAGGCACGCCGTGGGATATCGCCCCTGAATGGTACTACATACACTCTTCTACTGATGCAGCGCCCTGCCCCCTCGCTCTACCTGGTGAACCAGAGTGATGCCTCTGTGCCTACATTTCTCATCTCCACTGGTCTCAGAGTTATCCACGTATTTGTGGGTCAGAAAGATATTGGTGTTGAGGAAAGGTTTTTATTCCCACTTAGTCCACAGCTGGTCGACAGGACTGGCTGCGCAGCCCTTCCCTGAGTCACCCTCAACTCAGACCGCTCAGGAAGGAGCTCCCAGGCAAGCATTTCCATGTATTTCCCTCACAGCCAGAGGCGGTTGCTCTTCCTCTAAATTTCAGTACCAACTCCAGCTCTTTCTCACATCATCTCTCACTAGCGCATGCTCACTTCCTCCATCCTGGAGGTAGTCGTGACCATGTATGGGAATTGCTGTCCTCCCAATCCCCATGTGTCATTTTCCATTCTGGGATTTATCTCTAGTCCAAGATTAACCTGAAAAGTTAACTGGAATTTCTAGGAAACATGAGATATGATTGAAATTCAGTCTTAAAAGTCAAGGGGCCTGGAATTAGCTACTTTGTTTTACATAAACTCTCCCTTATTTCCCACAACACCCTCAAGTAAAAAGTGCAAGTCTTTAGTGCAAAACTCACAACACTTTACTTGATATAAGAGCAGCAAAGGTCCTGCGACCAGCTTGATCTCATCTCTGCCAAGAGTTCCCAGGACAAGTGG
Source organism: Micronycteris hirsuta (assembly GCA_004026765.1). NCBI lineage: Eukaryota > Metazoa > Chordata > Mammalia > Chiroptera > Phyllostomidae > Micronycteris > Micronycteris hirsuta. The sequence continues at coordinate 60,929 of PVJI01010279.1, forward strand.
TTCATCTCAGGAAGAGCTGAGCCATCCTCAAAGGCCTAATCCTTCTCTGCTCTGAACAGACACCAGGAGACAGCTGGCAACACCTGGTGCAAAAGTTAGGCGCAGTGAAAGCTTTCATGTCTCACACTTTTCCTTCCCTAATCCCTGCCCAGCTCAGCCCTCTTACCCAACAGATTCAGTCTTCCCTTCAGATCCTCCCGCTGTGCCCTCTGGAACCTCTGTGAAATCATAAACAGACTATCCTCTGTACTAGCTTCTTAACTAAACATTTCACCTCCCACTTCCTGTACAGAAACTGCTTTTTCTCATCAGACATCATGTTCCCTATAGCTTCACAGGGGACACAGCATCAGCTCACTTCTCCAGGGCCACCTGCAG